>WAAE01012212.1:0-10652 GCA_013400495.1 Nicator chloris | reverse complement strand
AGAAAAGAGAGATTTTTCAGTTTCAAATTATGTTTAGGTATACTGGGTTGTGAAGCATTTAAACTATTCTATTTTGCTTTTAAGAAGTATTTAAGCTGTTCTAGCTTGCACAGTCTCTAAGCTCATGATTTTAGCATCTTAAAATAATGTAGTCTGATGCAAATATCCTTACATTTTTACAAACCATAAAAAATGAACTGTAGAGCTTTTTTTTTTTTTTTTTTTTGAAACCAGAACAAAAACGTGACGCTTCTTCTTGCATCTAAATCAGAAAATTGTTTTCTGGTTTATCTGTCTGCTGTATTCATCAGTCTAGAGTCCTGTGTTATCTGCTTATACTGAAAAGCACCTCTGAGGGTTCACAGAACTCTGAGGAGTGAATTCATTGACTGAGACCTTGCAATCCAAAGCCTCTTATTTCCAAGGGGAATGTTGGTTATAGCCATCCTCATATCATGCACCTGAGGGCAGGCAGGAATGCAAGCAAGCCTCAGACTGAGCCACAAACAGCCATTCAAAAGAATGCTTAAGAATTCTTAATAACAATTTGCTACTTAGGTTTTATTTTTTCTAATGAAGACTTTTTTTTTTTTTTTTTTTGCTGCAAGCCTCTGTATTTACATGCATGTGTTGCAGCCAAAAGCTATGAGCAAATTAATTTTAAATTTATCCCTAGGAGCATCTTCTCAACTGTTTGAAGTGTTTCTTATCCATTATAACCGGAATGTTCCTCATCATTATTACAGTAGCAATAAAACTTGCAATGCATTTCATATCTCATGTCTGTGGTTCAACTTGTATTTAACTTTCAGTGTTCTTTGGCTGTGTATGGACCAAGAGCAGTGAAAACATGCTTCTATTCATCACTGAATGTTAACCTTAAAGCACAACATTTAGCAGTATTCCAATAAGCTGCAATTGCAAGTGGTGATACTGCCATACCAGATTTTCAGTGTATTTTCCCAGCTCTGTGTAATAGAGATGAGAATGTCTATCTGCCAGACCAAACACTGAGGCCAGAAGGGAGTATTAGGTTGTGTTTTTATAATAGACTTTGTGTCTATCTGATTTAAAACATATGCTCTGTGTCCTGAATCCATCCAGGCATGCACAGAAAGTGATTGAAAGGTATCTCTATCACTTCTCCTAGTCTCTGTAACCCTGGCAGTTCTGCTTAAATTTACAGTAGAAAACAGCATCTAAATCAATAAAACAGAATGAAATGCATTATAAGTGTCTTTCTCTGACAGTGGATGCGATTCTGCTCGGCACTGGAATATTGATCTTTTAAATAAAGTTAATTATTGTCACAGAATTAATTCAGGAGAATACAAAAGAAACAAATGCAATCTGTAATGTAATTTTAACACATGCTGCAATTAAAATTGCAGCCCTTTACTCGACCACAATCTGTGTCAGCTCCAAAGTTGGGGACCTCTCCTGTTTTATTTGAATAACCACTTATCTTAGTAGTTGTTCTCAAATTAATAGGACTGCAAAGGTCATGTTTTGATTTTAATGATAACCAGCAGCCCATCATAAATTTTTGGGCTCCTTTCCTTAATTTTTTTGATCATAATGCAGTGTGCATTGCCCAATATTGTTTCTCCTGGTCTTTCATACTACATGTAGCTGTCTTATTTATTAACGGA
Source organism: Nicator chloris (assembly GCA_013400495.1). NCBI lineage: Eukaryota > Metazoa > Chordata > Aves > Passeriformes > Pycnonotidae > Nicator > Nicator chloris. The sequence continues at coordinate 9,000 of WAAE01012212.1, read as the reverse complement.
GTAGGAAGATTATATTGTATAATGATGCCAAAAAAACAAAAAAGGCAATATGACCCTCAACAATTCCACGAAAAATCTACAAAAATGAATACAGAGAACAGACTTCTAGTTAAAACTGACTCCCATGTATACATACAGTATATAACAAACCATACAGAGAACACAGTGTTGCACTTAGTGTCACTTTTGTGGGAATGGCACCACAGGTAGCACAGGAAAAAATGCACAAAGAGTGAAACTGAACATAATAGTCAGTGTAGTCTTTTAAGAAATGAAACATATAAATAAATGAGGGTTTTAAAAGACATCTCAGACAATGCATACAATGTATATTCTCCTAAATACATCACTGTTACTGAATTCACTTTACAGCGCTGTCTTGTTTACCTCTTCCCAACAAAATTTAGGAAAGCTGCAGCTCAGTATTTGGATGACTTGTAAACAAAAAATCTTCTGCCTATGTTATTACTCTTTTTAAATGGCAGCAGGCAGCTCTCTCTTCCAGCATAGGATTATTCTAATTCTAACATCAAAATTAATCAAAGTCTCTTGGTTAATCAAAATTATATATTATCATCCTGATTGCAATCATCTATCAAAGATCATTTCCTCCTGCAGTTTATACAGTACATAATCAGTGCAGAAGAATAACAAGCCAAGTCTAAAGTGAAAACACTGGTTATGTGACAAATAAAACCTTAAAGCGGACAGCAAGAATCTGGCATTTCCTAGGCCTCCCACATACATATCTCATGCCTTTCACAAACTCATGTGAGATCATTCCAGGGTCTTACTAACGCATTCAGAATTATTTTGATTTTTTGAGGGGATTTTTTGGTTTTATGCTTGGTTTTCCTTTTTTGTTTTTTATCAGTATCCTTATGTAAAGATGTGAAACTTCTTGGTTAAGGAAGTTTAAGTCAGAAATAATGGATCTGAATTTGCTGAAGATTTTCAGAGAAACTTCACGTTTCTTTGTTGCTGCTTAGCTACTGACTTCAATCTCGTCCTTATCTGACTCCATGCTGTATCAGTCAGAATGTGTCCTTCAGGTTTATTATCAATTAGGAAATAAACCTCATGGTCTCAACCAACCAGAGATATCAGTATCGAGAAACAGTACTTTTATTTCAGATTCACTCAAAATATGGACACACTAGGAATACAGAAGGACAACAGGTCATTAAATAGTGATGCTGTGAGGTTTTGGTTGCTTTTCCATAGAGCCTGAGCTTTAACTCACAAAGTTAGAAGGCAACACATTTTCTTTACACAACATTCTGACTGAAATCGCCTCACTTTCAACAGTGTATTACAGAAATACAGCAAGTCACTGTAGAATTGTCTAAACATTTAGAATTAGCTGGTAAATGTTGTCAGCATACTACTATAAAATACATTGTGCTACCCCTTACAGGTTGATGACTAACTTTAGGTGGACTGCAGCCAAGGACAAAAAATCCTCCGAAATCTTTGTCTAAGTTTCTTAGAATCTGAAGAGTTATTGCTCTAATTTTACCCAGCAAGAGGCAGAAATAGACAGCTCTTTTGAATGCTAACATTTAGGTCACACATCTCTGGAGCACTTCACTGGTTTACCTGTAAGTTGCCAGCTAAGTACAGGTAACGCTAAAGATCCATCAAGGTTAAATCAGAAGAAATCATTACAAATCAGAAGTAGGGAAAAAAAGGAAGGTCACAAGAAGTCTCCCTTTGTTATGAAAGAGAGAAAGTACTTGAAGAAAACAGGTTTTGAAGGATTATTTTAAAGGTATAAAAAGCCAGCAAGGTTTACCTTGGCTATCCACGTCTGAGGTTGGAAGGGCACGATGGAAGCCGTGAAATCCGGAGTGGGGATGGTGTGTGCTTGGCCATAAGACTTCTCCAGTCTACACGTATATAGCTTCAGGACATAAATCCCTTCTATCTGACATAACTGGAACTTATCACAAGTGTATAATCATGACTCTCTGTTTATGTTTTTTCAGAAGTTTCTTTTCCCTGCTCTTCAGATTGCATAATGAAGCAGACTAATAGACTCATTCTCCAATTCAAAGAGAAATGATTTGTGTAACAAGTACATGAAGTGCTATCTCAGTCTACACTGAAATTAACAAAAACCACAAAGATGTCTACACATAATTAAGTATTCAAAGGCTAAACATGCTAATTTATTTGATCTTTGTTAAAATTGCTGGGTGGTAATTGATCAATTCTGATTTTCAAAGGAATTATTAGGCTTGAATATATGAGGCAAGCTTTACAGTTTCTGGAATTTTGGAGATTTATTTTTTTGGAAACAGGAAACAATGAATGAAGATGTAGACAATACCACTACATTAAGAAGGATTTGAAAATATTTCAAGCACTATGGGCCCAGAAGGATTAACAAATTCAGACTAAAGAGGTTTTAGGTAAAGAGAAACCAAGAAGTAGAGAAATATTTTCTTTAGAAAAATTCAATAGAAATACTTGGATCTGATGACTTAAAAAACACGTTCTTGGAAAAAAGGACAAGAATTATGCTTGAAGGGATTGCTGAGGAAATAATCAACATTATGGGCAGTGGACAAGAAGTGGCTTGTGGTTTTGAGACACTTATTCTAAAGTTCACAGGAAGAATAAGATTAAATTTCCTCTCCTCATTATAACAGAAATCAAACCTGTAGTGGCAGATACAATTGAAATAGATACAAAACAAAATGAAAATTCCTTAGTTGGAATTTTGGACAATGTTTGATTAAGAAAATATATTATTTATTACATATTATATATACATCATTTTGTGGAACAGATTCTCACAGTCATTCTACTGGAGCTACATCTGCCATATCTGTAATGGTCTTGGATGATCTAATCTTGTAAACAAATGGTATGAACTAGGAGGCCTGATAAACTAGTTTGAAGAAGTAAAAAAAAAAATTACACAGCCTAGAGCAAATATAAAATTAAAATAAAAGTGACAAATGTTTTTTTAACATTTTAGGGTTTGGTAGACTATTTAAACCTGCCATCTGGAGATATAACAATATAAAAAGGCTTACATAATATAGAGAAATACACTTGAAAGATTCTTGCCTGTGGAAACAGTTTTCTTTCTTTGCAACACTTGTTGCTACACCAGAAAACATTTTCAAGACACAGCATACAACTGGTGACTTGCAGACGAGAGGGTCAAACCCAAAAGGTCATGTCAGTTTAATTTCATGGTAGGAGATGAGAAATTGCTGATGGGTCAGGGAAAATGGGATCTGAGTACTCATATCCATCTGCTCCTTGGGGTATATATAGAGCCTTTTTAATCCCATCTGTTTGTGGTAGCCAGAGCACAGGTTGTGTGATCAGCACTTAGTAACTGGCTTCTCTTGACACAAGTGTAATTCAAGTTTGGTGTTTTTATTTCATATTTTTGTAACATCAGCAGAATGAATCCAAGCTTTAAAGAGATTCTTGACTTTTACTCTCCTTATTTAAAATATAGCTGAACTTAGAAAATATTTTCAAATGCATGCAGACTATAAGGTTGCAAGCAGAATCTGAATGTATTACCCAGTGTCTCAGCCCAGTACAAAGCCCAGTCTGTGATCCAAAAACATGTTTTACAAATTTTTGGATTTTATTAAAAAAAAACCTATAACTTGTGCTGATTTGTAAGTTTATAGGATTGGTCAAATGCAAATACCTGAATTGGCTAAAATTGATCCAGACCATGGTGCCCTGACGCAACACTCAACATTGCTGAGCAGAAAATCATAGTGAGCTTGATCACTAATAAGAATCATAGGGATTAGGAAACAGGATATGAGTTCCTAGTCTTGTAGGAAGGAGGTAGATGGAACAGAGAGAAAGAGAACTCCATGGCTGTTTCCTACTAATTCCCAACATTTTCCTAAACTCTAATTTTTTTTTCCCTCTCCATGAATATTACTGTATTTTATTTCTAGACATGATTTTAATCTGAAGGTATTATATCCCCTTAGAAAGCCAAGCATTTCTTAAAGCAGCCTATAATGTGGATATTTTATATCCATGAAACATATGTTGGGAAAAATCATTGTCGTTCCAAACTTTTCAAATTTATGAATAGTTAAGAATTTAAATTCAGATGAAAGCACTTAATGGTGAAGTGTAATTATTTGATACAGTAAAAAAATGGTAAAATCATGCTGTTTATTTGGGTATATTTAGCTGAGTGAATCTAAACAGCTTGGTCTCAATGAACTGCTTAAGACACATAGTGAATTAATGACAGATGAGAAAATAGAACACAGGTGCCTCAGGCATCCAATTGTTTCCCTGTTAAATAAAAGCATCTTTCTGCTCGACATAGCCATGAATTTCAAATTTAAAAAGTCCTGGTGTTAGCTCCACCATGAGGCACCCGGTGGATGCAAAATGAGCAGCTTACTTCTATTATTCTAAACTGCTCTGGGAGGAAGAAATCAAGCCAGATTAAACAAGTTGTGTGCTCTCATTTACATAACTGTAACCCATCAGAAAACTGTACCACAGTAAACAAGATGCCAAGATAGCTAAGATCTGATTATATATGTGGCACTGAAAATAAAAAAAATAATAATTATAGAAGTCCATGACTTCCTTGCAGAGACTACTCATGGGAATAAAGGGGGAAAATACTACATCAAAGAAATGGAAAAACATAATGGGGAGAGGGGACTTTATGAAACTAATTTCCCAGGATATGCTAATAGGTATGAAAGTGAGGTGGCAGAATTCTATCCAATCCTCAGAAGAAGAAGATACAGAAACTTGCTAAAAGGGAGTTCCTTCCTTGCCAATCCTAAACTTGGACAATGGCTATTGCAATGATAAAATTAAATACACTCCTAACTTTGTAATTAAGCCAGAAACTAAAATATTTTCTAGAAGTTTTGCATCCCTTATTTTATTATATTCTAGAACAAGATGACAGCAACCTTAGCTGGCTTGGCTACATGCCCACAATAAAAATTTCACGGTCACAGGAGGGACAGTAATGCCCACCACCACGAGCATCTGGGCTCTCAGTAGCACCCACTTGCCATTTCACACCATGTGGCTCTCACAAAATAGGAACACATATCACTGTTTCTTACCCCTTCTCCTTTGTAGTTTCCTTGCCAAAACTTCTCCCTTTATTTATCTGTTTCTGAACTTTCCAGACCACCACTACTGTATCCTATGTTCTTCTCCCACAGCTAATTTCCACTGGAATTTCTAGGTATAAGCATCCATTATTTCCAAAATGTCCCTCATTGCTGAACAAGCGCTTAGCTACCAAAATCATGATTGAAAAGGATGCAGACATTCTCCACCATAACATGTTCTTTTCACTATCACTCAGGCTGTGCTCATCCCACCACACAGCCTTTTCTTTCTCTTGCTATGTTGCCTCCCCTGAGCAGAGAGGGAGCTTTGGAAGCTCTCCTGAGCAGGCTGGGCTTAGCAAATCAGGCAGCTCCAGTTTATACTGAGCTTTATTGCTGCCTGTCTTGTTTTCCCTCAAAGTGCCTTAATATCCTTTGGCATTTACCACAACAACGAACTAGTCTGTGGTAACCTTCAGACAACAAAAAAGCATTTTCCAGTGGCTCAGGATGTATGGACATTGGTTCAGGAGCATTATTCCATTGTTTATTTGTGATCACAGAAATAAGAGATGAAGAAGACACTTCAGGGTGTCTCACCGTCTTTCAAGACCAGAGAGATGGACAGATGCTCCTGGGTCACATTTACCAATCTTTTACCTAGTCCAGTAGTTCTTATTTCATATTTCTCTCAGGAAGTTAACAGACTCATCATCATAGGAATTTTTCTTAATGTTCAGTCTTAAATTTCTTTGCTTAATATCATCCTACACCTTTACATAATGAGCTTAGTAAGCTATAGGGAGCCAGAAAGCACTTGTTGGCCAAGCAGGTTTCTGCAAAACTCCTTCAGCTCCATCAGAAAAGTTGTACCATTGTTCTTGGCCCTGGTGACATATGCAGTAATTGGAGAATATTTCACTTGCTCTGACAGAATGAATCCAGTCCTGTGTGTGCAATATGAAGGTGGTTAGAGCAGAGAAAAAGTTAGCTATTGACAGGACAAAGCAATTCTTTTTCTGTGCATTAATATGAGATCATCTGTGACTGGTATAAGATTTTTTATTAATAGACTGAGGAATTCCTATAGGCGTTAAACTGTCCCTCTTAAAATGCATTTGGTTGAATTTTATTAGCAGTAGTACTAATTCTAAAAATCTAAAAGAAATACTAAACTTCTATGCTTGCACCCTTCTCCCTGCAGCCTCTGTTTTGGGGAAATGGATTCTCTTTACAAGTTGTTCACGACTAGTAACCCTAACCCTACCCTAACCCTAGCCCTAGCCCTAACCCTACCCTAAGCTTAACCCTAACCTTAGACCTAACCCTAACCCTACCCCTACCCTTAACCCTAACCCTACCCCTAACCCTACCCCTAACCCTAACCCTAACCCTAGCCCTAACCCTACCCTAAGCTTAACCCTAACCTTAGACCTAATGCTAACCCTACCCCTACCCTTAACCCTAACCCTACCCCTACCCCTAACCCTACCCCTAACCCTAACCCGATGGCGGGCCCCAGGGGGTCACGTGACCCAGGCCAACATGGAGAAATCCAATATGGTGGCTTCCATGGGGTCATGTGACCCAGGCCAAGATGGCCACTGGCAAGATGGCGGCCCCAACGGCAGTCCCCATGTGATGCAGGGTTAGGGTTAGGGTTGGGGTTAGGGGTTAGGGCTAGGGTTAGGGTTAGGGTTTTTACCTTATTAACAAAATCTAAATTACTTAGCAAAGAACAAACAAAGGGAGAGACAAAGCTGTTGAAAGCATGTTTTAAAATGAACAGAAAGTCATACAACTAGGCATCAAAACAAATCACAGTTTTCCTTTATTATTTTACTTCTTTTAATAATGAAAAATATAAAAACGTTGTGATGAGAATATTTTTTTAATTAAAAAGATCAGCAAAAACAAACCAAACCAAACCAAACCAAACCAAACCAAACTAGAACAACACCAAAACCAGCTCCCATACTAAGAAAATGTTATTTAGTATGTTTGTTTTGTCCCTGATGCAGTTTTGCAAGTATTTTTACTTCTCCCTCCATTCCTTAAAGACCTGACTCCAGGAAGGGTATTGTGAAATTTCATTATTGCTCATTAAAACATACTTTAGCCCTTATAAGGAAGGTGCTAAAGCAGGTAAAGCACTGATATTTTTTGTATAATGTGGCATGCAGTTCCTCTTTTTTTACAAAACAACATTATAACGATTTTGTGTGCTCAAAGACGTACAGGGCTGTAGTGTTTTCCTATTCAGTAGAACAACTTCAACCCCATTGAAGCTGATCCTTGCTTCAGATCTGCTGACCGGATTTCAGCAGCACTCCTTGAAATATCTGGCAATCTGTGAGACATCACCACTTCAGAAGTACTAATTTTCCTCTCAGATGAGGTGCAGCATCAGTCATGTATTGCCTTTGTCACAGCAGATGTAGAACCCAGCAGCCAAGTGATCAGCACACACCCCGGCTTTGCCCTGCTGCAAATGTTTCAGTTATCAAACATATGGTCTGATGTTGCGAGTCTTGCTTAAATGTTGTAACTGCAATCAGCTGTGCAAGGGCACTGAAACCAGGGAGGACTCAGCTCGCTTTTGGGTGGCAGGATTTCACACAGCCACCTGCAAAATGCTTTCTGTGCAGCTGACACAGACATTACTATCAAGCTGCAGATGCTGACGGATAGATGTTATTTTACGTAGTGCTCATAATCCCCCTCAAGTATTTTAAATAACACAGAAACATGTACAAGGGAAAAAATGTAATGAAGGCTTTAATGTGACAATGGAAATACTGTAGTTCCAAGGAAACTATATGTAAAGAGTGTCAAAATATTTTGAAAAAATTTTAACTTTCAGAAACCCCGTGATAAAGTTACATGGTATATTGCAGACACTTTTTCTGCTATTCAAGGAAAGACTCCTTCACTCCAAAGTCCTTGTCTCAGTATGGAAGGCAATCCTGAACACACAGCAGTCAGTGGAGAGAAACTATAAGAAGAAATGGCAACTGATTTCAAATCCCTTTCAGTTTTGCCAAAAACTGCCATTTTGAAGTAGTAAAGGGGACATTTGATAACAGTAAATAATTCTCCAGTGGTAATCTGGGAGCTGAACAGAAACATTCTAGCCTTTATTAAAAATAGTTTTCCGGGAACACAATCTAGTTTAATGGTAGTTTTCTCTATACAATTGCTAGCACTACACATTGCTGGCCGATTTCTCTTAGATCCTTTTAACAAAGTGCAGAAGACAAGTTATGTCTCAGCTTAATTTGTCAGGAAGCTACCTTATTTTTCTATTCTATTCTCTGGAATTAATAATGCATTACCCACTTTAGATCACTCCTTCCAGAGGTTTTCTCAAGCACAGCCAGGTTACGTATGCCTGAACACATCTTCTTTAAAGAAACTGCCTGTGTAACCTTAAGGCAATGTAATCCTGAGAGGAAGATTAACCTTTAGTTGCATTTACATTATTTTTGGAGCATGACTAACCTTTTATTTGGAAGTATTAAACAGGAGGAATTGGACTATTTACAGATGGACCAAACCTGCTGGTTGAAAGCCAAACTCTGCTCTTGCTGGAATTAGTAGGACATTTGTTAAAGACATAAGTAAAAGATCAGTTATCCCTCTTGTGCTTAACTTTGATTTTCAGAGACTCTTGAGGAATTGTGATTTCAGTCGTTGTCAAAAGGAATAAAGAGACTCACAATCTCTGAAAACAGGGGCTCTTTCACTGAGATAAATGTTTCCCCTTTCTGTACATTATATTATAACCAGGACATATATTATATATTTTACATATAAATGTATAAAATTATGTTACATAGTATTATTATATGTTTATTAAGTTGTATTATTATATAACAATATAAATTATATAATATTATATATACACATATAT
>WAAE01012210.1:18617-28697 GCA_013400495.1 Nicator chloris | reverse complement strand
GGCAGCGTGCAGAGAGAGCGAGAGCTCCTCCAGCTGCAGTGGCCATCCCTGAAGAGGCGATCCTGGACTCAGCCCCCACTCCCCCCCGAGCCCCTGCCCCAAACCTTCACCCCCGGCTGTGCAGGGCGAGCACACAAAGCCTCACCTGCTGAATTCAGCCCTGCAGAGCAGGACACCTCGATGAGCTGCACTCACACATTGTCAGCCGTAGGTTTTTCACAGAATTGTTACAAGTCCTGGAAAAATGTGATAAAGAGCTTTTCAACACGGAATTGAGTGAAGGAAATGGCTTGTGAGGGTGGGCAGGCCCTGGCACAGGGTGCCCAGAGCAGCTGTGGCTGCCCCTGGATCCCTGGCAGTGCCCAAGGCCAGGTTGGACATTGGGGCTGGAGCAGCCTGGAGCAGTGGGAGGTGTCCCTGCCATGGCAGGGGTGGCACTGGGTGGGATTTAAAGTCCCTTCCAACCCCAAACCCCTCTGGGATTCAACAAGTGAAAATTACAAGTGAAAAACCGGGAGAGGGAATTTCAGTAACCTCAAGGCTGCAGCAGGTCATGGTCCTACACACAAATTTAGGCGACCTTTGGGAACTCTTCCTACCCCAGTGGAGCATTTGATTTCTTTTTGGGGCTGCAGAGAGAACAACAACCTCACATGAACCTTTACAGCAATTACTGAACTTTCCTTGCCATCCTTATTTAAATGATACAATTATCTCCCAATTTGCTGCCTACTTAGCTGGTTGTGTTCTTTTCAGCTATTATTCTCATCATATCTCTTTCCCTCTTTTTCTTTTCTCTTATTTTTTCCAGCTCACAATTGCTTCCACTGTATTCTCTGATTACTGCTGTATTTAATCTTTTTCTGTAACAAGCCAAAAAAAAAAAAGAAAAACCCAACCCAGAAGCTGCACTGCAGCTGGAGCAGGAGAACAAGGCTGCTCCTCATTATCCCGGGCACTCTTTGTTCCTGCTGCCAGCCCTGACCTGCTGCTTCCCGGCTGAGCCCCTGCTGTGCCTGGTCTGCTGCCCTTTCCCACCTCCTGTCGGAGTCCAGGGCACTCCTGTGACTGCCCTGGAGGGTCTGAGGTCCTGGCAGGGCTCAGGGACCCCCCTGCACAGAGCCCAGACAGACACTGTCCTGGATCTCGGGCCATGGCAGAGCTTCCAGCTTGGGAAATGAATGACAAGTCACGAGAATGGAACAAAAATAATCGTTAGTAATAGTAGTTAAATGATCACAGGGTGCAAATGTAGAATATTGGGGTTTTTAGAAAGGGCTCAGAAGAAAACCATGGAGGACCTGGGTGTGGTCCTTGTCCTTTTTGTCCTTCTTCTTGTCACCCATTTCTCTGCTGTGGTGGCTCCCAGGGTTGGTGTAGGATAGAGGTGACCTGTCTGACATTAGCAGTAGGTATTGGTGATCAATGGTCAATAAAGGATATATAAAACATGGTCTAAGAGGCTTTGCCCTGCTGTGGTGGCTCCCAGGGTTGGTGTGGGATAGAGGTGACCTGTCTGACATTAGCAGTAGGTATTGGTGATCAATGGTCAATAAAGGATATATAAAACATGGTCTAAGAGGTTTTGCCCGCCTGTCGTGGGCGGGAGTCGCCTCCTGCCCTGGCTGCAACAAGGCCTTGGCAGGGCACAGAGAGAATTTGTAGATAAGAAATAATAAACAACCCAAAGAAAACCTGAAACGGCGACTTTTGACTCTTCTTGTGCTTCAGCACGGGGCATTCAGGGAAAAAGGACTCTGATCTGACATGTCTTGGGAACCTCAAACCCGAGACTGTCCCAGCCTGCCCGAGCCCCTCTCCTCTCCCTGACTCCTGCAGAGCTTTGGTTTTGCTCGGGGCTCTGCCCTGCTTGCACTTCTTGGTGTTGTTTGGGTGTGAAGAGCCCTTTTTGCTGTTCCTGCTGTAGCTGAGAGTTCTTCTCCTCTTGCATGATTTCAGTCACGGGGGAAAACAAATCAGCAGGGTCAGAGTAGGAGGGGTGGAGAGCAGGGGAGGAGGGAACGCCGTTTGCCAGGGCTGGAGGAGCTCAGGAGCTCAGGACAGGGCTGCGTGTCCCTGTGTGCACAGTAACATCTGGGAATCAGGGAATTCTTGGGGTTGGAAAAGCCCTCAAAGTCCCTCGAGTCCAACCTTTCCCCCAGCACTGCCAAGTGCCACCACATCTACTTTTAAATCCCTTCCCAGGGCAGCTGGGCCAGGGCTGGGCAGCTCAGGGGGGGCTCACAGGGAATTGATCTCACTCACCTGAGGGGGGACTCACACAGAATTTATCTCACTTGAGGGGGGGCTCACAGGGAATTGATCTCACCTGAGTGGGGGCTCACAGGGAATTGATCTCACTCACCTGAGGGGGGACTCACAGGGAATTTACCCTGTTCACCTCTGCTTCAAATGAACCACCCTCCCTCCCATTTCCAACACGGAATTCAGTGGAGAGGGCATTTCAGAGGGGGGGCTCTGGGGCAGGGGGTGCCCTGTGCCCGTGCTGGGGGAAGGTGGCCCTGGCCATGGGCAAGGACAGGGGGTGGGGAGCCTCTCTGGGGTCTCTGCCTGCTCCTCCTGCCCAAATCTGCTCCTGATGAAGCCTTCAAGTGTAAAGGCATGTGAGGGGAGCAGGCAGAGCCCCCAGGGAGGCTCCCCACGCCCTGTCACTGCCCATGGGCAGGGAGCTCTTCCCCCAGCACGGGCACAGGGCACTCCCTGTCCCAGAGCCACCCCTCTGGTGGCCCTGGCACTGCTGGGTCACGGCTGCACTCGGGGATCCACAGGATCTCCTCCATCCTGCAGGATTTACAGTTCTGGGGCTCCTGCTCAGCACCCTCTGGAGCTGCCCGTGGTCACCCTGGCACAGGGCCCTGCCAAGGGCACGGGACAGGGAGGGAGCAGCCCTGCAGCCCCTTCCCTTCCCTGCATCCCGGATTTGACACAGGAGTTGCAGCAAGGGAGCAGCAGGTGTTTTGTCCCCACACAAGGTGGGTGAGTCCCTGCTGCCTGGTGGCATGTCACAGTCACAGGGCCACAAGGCCAGCTGGATTCAGAGGGACCTCAAATCCCACCCAGGGCCACCCCTGCCATGGCAGGGACACCTCCCACTGTCCCAGGCTGCTCCAGCCCCAGTGTCCAGCCTGGCCTTGGGCACTGCCAGGGATCCAGGGGCAGCCACAGCTGCTCTGGCAATTCCAGCCCAGCCAGGAATTCCCAGTTCCCAATCTCCCATCTAAACCTACTCTCCACTGCTAACTCGTTCCCCGAGACTCTAACTCAGGATAAAATCTCTATGTAAGGTAGATCAGGAAACATTCCTGCCCTTTCCCAAACGTTCCTTTCCTCTCCACACCCCCAGCCCGGTGCCCTGAAGCCTTCTCCCGTGTGCTTTCCTGTCTGCTGCTCTGCAGAGCCCAGGGCACAGAAAAGCTCTCACGTTGTGCAGCGGGGGTGCAGGGCTGGGGGAGGCAGGGAGGGAGGGTTCAAAGCCTCTGACAATAGCAAGGATTCCCAAATAATATCCCTTCACGCTTGGTTAGAGTGAGACTGCAGTCGTGGAGCCATGGCTATTGCACATAATGATGTAACTGTAATTGCTTCTCTCTACAAAGGTATTAAATTAAATTCACAAAATGTCAAGGTCCTTTGCATTTAAGTACAATTCAGCAGGGGTTTAGCGGCTATTACTGCAGCCCTTTAAAGGCTTTAAACCGGCTGATGGCAGCTGTTTGTCCAACTTGGGCTCTGAAGTGCCGAGACAACAGAACACTTCAGGGTCTGCCTGGGGCTTCATTTCCTGGCATTTGGAGCCGGGAGGGGAGAGCCGCCCTCCAGAGCTGCCCCCGTGCCTCCCCCGCCGTGTGCCCTCGCTCAAGGGCACTGCTGGGCAGTGAACTGCTGGGCAGTGAGGGCCAGCCCAGCCCCTGGGTGATGTTCTGTGCATTCCTGGGCACTGAACTCCAGCCCAGCCCCTGGGTGATGTTCTGGGCATTCCTGGGCACTGAACTCCAGCCCAGCCCCTGGGTGATGTTCTGGGCATTCCTGGGCAATAAAGGCCAGCCTAGCTCCTGGGTGATGTTCTGTGCATCCCTGGGCTGGGTGCAGTGAACTCCAGCCCAGCCCCTGGGTGATGTTCTGTGCATTCCTGGGCACTGCACTCCAGCCCAGCTCCTGGGTGATGTTCGGGGGATTCCTGGGCGGTGGACTCTAGCCCAGCCCCTGGGTGATGTTCTGTGCATTCCTGGGCACTGCACTCCAGCCCAGCTCCTGGGTGATGTTCGGGGGATTCCTGGGCGGTGGACTCTAGCCCAGCCCCTGGGTGATGTTCTGTGCATTCCTGGGCACTGCACTCCAGCCCAGCTCCTGGGTGATGTTCGGGGGATTCCTGGGCGGTGGACTCTAGCCCAGCCCCTGGGTGATGTTCTGTGCATTCCTGGGCACTGCACTCCAGCCCAGCTCCTGGGTGATGTTCGGGGGATTCCTGGGCGGTGGACTCTAGCCCAGCCCCTGGGTGATGTTCTGTGCATTCCTGGGCACTGCACTCCAGCCCAGCTCCTGGGTGATGTTCGGGGGATTCCTGGGCGGTGGACTCTAGCCCAGCCCCTGGGTGATGTTCTGTGCATTCCTGGGCACTGCACTCCAGCCCAGCTCCTGGGTGATGTTCGGGGGATTCCTGGGCGGTGGACTCTAGCCCAGCCCCTGGGTGATGTTCTGTGCATTCCTGGGCACTGCACTCCAGCCCAGCTCCTGGGTGCTGTTCTGTGCATTCCCAGCCTGGGTGCAATGCCCGGGCTCTGCTCCCGACCTTGGGATGAAGGGCAGGAGCTCTCCCAGAGAGGGAAAGGATGTGACCCTGGTGGCTCCAAGAGAGCCTGGCTGGGGGCTGGGGGTGCANGTGATGTTCTGGGCATTCCTGGGCGCTGGGGGTGCAGGGGGGTCAGGTCGGTGGGAGGGGGCACCCAGGGCAGCCCAGGGGAGTCACGGCTCCTGGGTTTGGGGAGGTTTCACCGCCTTCAGCCAAAGCTTAGATGTTGCTTCTCTGCCATTTCTGCGAGCAGTGCAGCAGTTGAGGGATGTAAAATTTGGAATGGGCCAGGTTTTTAAGCCCAGAATTATTAGATCTGGAAATAAACTGGGGGGAGGGAAAATCTTTTTCATGTGCAAACACTCCTGCAAAAATGACAGATGGCTCCAGTGGCCCTGTGCACGTCTGGGTGCTGATGGTAAAGTCTTCATCTTGTCTTTTCTTAGAGCTGAGCTTTTCTCCTGGGTGCTGTTCCAGGACACAGGGGATGGCTCCCCCTGCCAGAGGGCAGGGATGGGTGGGAGATTGGGAATTGGGAATTCCTGGCTGGGAGGGTGGGGAGGGGCTGGGCTGGAATTGCCAGAGCAGCTGTGGCTGCCCCTGGATCCCTGGCAGTGCCCAAGGCCAGGGTGGACATTGGGGCTGGAGCAGCCTGGGACAGGGGGAGGTGTCCCTGCCATGGCAGGGGTGGCACTGGGGGGGATTTCAGGTCCTTTTGAACCCAACCCATTGTGGGAATTTTTGTTTCTGGTGTAGCACAGCTGGGGTGGTGCCTGCCCCACGCCCACATCTCAGGCATGGAATGGGGGCACAGGGTCCCCAAAGTCACCTCCCACGGCCCCAGTCCTCTGTTTGCAAATCCCAGCTGCACCTCCAGGGATTCCCAGGGCTCAGTCCCTTCACCTCCACTTCCATTTCCAAAGTTTCCCTGCCAGAAGCCGATGAGTTTCCCAGGAAAACCTTCCTGCTGCAGCGGGGAGAGCTGGGGGACAAAGGGTCAGGGAAGAGCCTCCTTCCTGCTGCTTTGATCTCATTAAACGAAGATTTATAGAAAACAGCCAGCTAATTAAGAAGATCAGGTATTGGATTATTAAAAGCCTGTGGAGCTCAAGGTCTTCACCTTTGGGAGGTTCCTCCCCTCCTCCTTCTGCCAGAGTTCAGTGCAGAGGGAGGCTCCACAATTGTTCATCTGTGACCTAAAGTTATCCATATTTTCTATACAATATGCAAGGATATTTACTATTACATTTGCAGATATTTGGCAAGATTTTAATGTGTTATATTTTGTATTTACTGTATAATATACCTGTGGAAATAAGCATATATGTGAATATAAAAATAAATAGATAGATAGATAGATAGATAGATAGATAGATAGATAGATAGATAGATAGATAGACAGACAGATAGATAGATAGATAGATAGATAGATAGATAGATAGATAGATAGATAGATAGATAGATAGAGAAATAATAGAGAAATAGATAAAACAAAATCTGTAGTTTCTCCCAGCTCAGTTGACAGGGGACAGGTCAGTGCCACTTTGCCACAGCCACCAGCTGGTTGTTCTTTCTTGCTCTTTTTCCTTACTCTTGAGCAGAGTTTGCTCAGCTCTGCTCTGTCCCTGTTCACTTGGCCGTGGGACAGCAGTGGCTGGAGCAAGGCAGGGAGGGGATCATGGAATGGCTGGGGCTGGAAATGTCCTCAAATCCCACCCAGGGCCACCCCTGCCCTGGCCAGGGACACCTGCCAGTGTCCCAGGCGGCTCCCACCCCAGCACAGGCTCCCAGGAGAAGCAGAGACGGGGCTGACCCTCATGGCAAAGCCAAGGAAGGGGATGGAATCAGCATTTCCAGGCTCCAGCTCCTGGAATCCGTCTCCTCTCCGTGTGTGGTCTCACTGCTGAGCTGGAAAGTGATTTCTTTTTTTTTTTTTTTAATTTTTTTTTTTCAATTCCCATTTTATGGAGAAAGAAACAGATCCAGACCCAGCATCTCACAGCACCAGCACTTTTCTTTCCTGGAGACAGCAGTGGCAGCATCTCCTTCCCAACAAGCCTTGCACTTGACAACCCTGCAGGTCTTGTCCAACCTCAGTGACTCTGACTCCCCTCAGCACGCCCACAGACGGGCCCCAGTGCCCCTGCCTGCCTCTGCTCCCAGGGAATTCCCTGTTCCTGCTGCCTGCCCAGGCCTGGAATGTGGCAGGGCAGGGCCAGGAGAGCCCCGGGCAGGGGGGAGCCCTGGAAAGGGGACACAGGAGCTGCTGCAAAGGGTCCTGGAATGGCTGGGCTTGGAAGGGACCTTACCGACCTTGCAGGGACAGTAAGGATTATTTAGTTCCACACCCTTTGCATTTAAACGTTTAAGCAGCCCCATTTCACTTAAGCTTTTTTTAACACATTATTTGATGGGTTTATTTCTATTCCGTTTTTTCACCGGCTTTAAAATTTCCTCGCTCCTTTGCCAAGACCTTGAGAGATCATTACCTTTGACTCAGAAAACCTTTCCAAAAGCCTTTTCTTGGCACAGGATGCAAAAGACCCCGTGGAGCTCTGCAACAAGGCAGGGGCTGCCCTTTGAACACCTGGCTATTTCTGGTCAACACAAAGTTCAAGTCAAGCAGCCCCAGGAAGCCTTTTTAAGAGGTTTACAAAGAAATGTGAATTTCCTGAAGTGTGCTAGGAAATGTGAGTCCCTGCCCAGCCTGAGAGGGAAGAGCTGGTTCCCTGCTGGCCTGGGATTGAGGGTCAGAGCTGTTCCCCCTTTTGGTGCCTTCACACTCTGCCTGTGCAGGGCTTGAAGTGATTTCTGAAAAGGCAAAGTGCCAAAGCACAGGTCACCTGTGCCAGGGCCTCCCCACCCTGCCAGGGAACAGCTCCCAATTCCCAACATCCCACCCATCCCTGCCCTCTGGCAGTGAGAAGCCATTCCCTGTGTCCTGTCCCTCCAGGCCTTGTCCCCAGTCCCTCTCCAGCTCTCCTGGAGCCCCTTCAGGCCCTGCCAGGGGCTCTGAGCTCTCCCTGGAGCCTTCTCCTCTCCAGGGGAACATTCCCAGCTCTCCCAGCCCTGCAGCAGCTCCGTGGGCTCCTCTGGGCTCTCTCCAGCAGCTCCAGGTCCCTTCCCTGTGCTGTCCCCAGGGCTGGGGCAGCCCTGCAGGTGAGGTCTCACCTGAGCACAGGGGCACAGGGACACAGGGACACAGGGACACAGGGGCACAGGGGCACAGGGGCACAGGGGCACAGGGACACAGGGGCAGGGTCCCCCTCCCTGCTGCCCGTGCTGGGGCCCAGCCCAGGGCACTCAGCCCCTCCTGGTTCAGCTCTCCCCAGTCCATTTCCATCCCTCCCTCCCGGCCCTGGCACTGCAGGACACCCCCTGCCTGTTTAAAGGCTGCTGTGCCCTCGGTTCTCTGTTCCCACAGCCTTCTCCCGGTGACCCAGGGTTTGCCGAGGGCAGCAGACAAACAAACCCACAAGGTCTGCAGCCCCCGGAGCTCCCTGGCCCTTTTCTGATGAGCTCAGACACGAACTGAGCGCTCCTGCTGCTGCAGGAACGGGCTCCAGCTGCTGTGTGCCCTCCTCCCGGCTCCACAGGGAATGGAATCCTTTCATTATCGCAGCCAGACGGGGATAAATCTCCCTGCCCCGTGGTGGGAGGGGAGCTCTCACTGCCAGCCTCTCCCCAGCCCTGGAGGGTGTCTGGGCACTGCTGGCTTTGTTTATCCCCTGCCCATCCTGCTCCACCCCGCTGCCATCCCTCTCTGCTGGCACACAGAGCTCCCCTTCCCCCTTGGGCTGAATTCCCAGCTCTCCATTTCCACATCTCCCTAGATTCTACTTTACTTTTTTTTTTTCTGCTGTTCCCTTTTGGTGTTTTTCCTTCTCTCCTGCAGCCCGGTGGAGATGTGGGTTTGCTTTCCCACCCAAGGCCCCTTCAGTCTCCGTAGAGCTTGTGACACGTTTCCAAAGGGAGGGCAGAGGGATGCACAGCCCTGGCCCAGCTTTGGCTTCACTGGGATGAGCAGATCTGCTGGGGATGGATGGCCAGGGGCTCTGGGACAGGAGCCCCTGGGGTGTGCCTCGGCCCCACAGTGATAACACAGGGTCAAAATGCTTCTAAAATCAGGGGAAGGGAAAAAGGTTGGGCCTGGGAATGGAAAGGAAAAAGTTAGACCTAGAAAGGGAACCACAACCAGTAGGTTCTGGAATGGAGGCTGAGCTTTGTTTGAATTGCATCTGCGTAATCACCATATGATAATGATGTTTGATTGTTTGATTGTTTGATTGTTTAATTGTTTAATCATAACAAGAACCATGAGAAATGATAAGAATCATGAGAAGCAGTGTTTGGGGGGCTCAATGTAATTCATGCTTAGGTAGAATCAATGTATACAATAGAACAATATCAGTCTAATCATTAACATGTGGCTATATAACGAAAAAAGGACAAAAACATGTTCATTTTAACTCATGTTGGAGCTGATTTGGGTTTGTACCCCTGACTCCCAGAGCTCTTCAATAAAAGCACCTGCATATAATCAATAAAATAATATGCTGGAATTATGTGTTCTCCATGCTAACAACAGGGCAGCCCTGATTGCAGCCTGGAACCTTCCCTGGACACCCATTCCTGCTCTCACCCCCTGTCCTGGGCTCGGCTTGCAGCATCTCAGAGTATCCTGAGCTGGAAGAAATCCACGTGGGTCATCGAGCCCAAGAGCTGGCCCTGCACAGGGTGGTGGAAAACCAGGTGTGAGTGGTGCTGATGCCTTGGGAAGGCTGAGCTGGAACAGAGACTGAGCAGAGCCAGGAGAATAAAGGAGATATTTATTAAAAGGCCTTTAAGGTACACCTTGGGCAGGACAAGAGCCTGGCCAGGGCCACACCCAAGGGGGACCCAAAATGGGCACAAAATGGTCACAAAATGTACACAAAATGGTCACAAAAGGGACACAAAATGGGCACAAATGGGCACAAAATGGACACCAAATGGACACACAATGGATCCCCAGTCACGAGGTCTGACACTTTTACAAGTTTTGGTCCATTTGCATATTGGGGTTTAATTGTCCAATTCCAGCCCCAGGTTATGCAGTCCCATCCCTCTTGTTTTCTCCCTTCAGCCCAGCCTGGTTTGTGCTTTTGGGCTGAACACTTGTCCCAGCTGTCCTTGGTGTGCAGCAGGAGAAGGATTTGTTTTGTGTCCCTGCTGTGTGCAGAGAGCTGAGTGACCCTGAGTGTGAGCCCAGAGCTGAGTGACCCTGAGTG
>WAAE01012205.1:0-10837 GCA_013400495.1 Nicator chloris | reverse complement strand
AAAAGGTATTCATGAGGTTTTAAAATGAAACACAAACACTTCTAGTATGTTTTTGAGACAGAGGATGCAACATATCCGAACAAAATTTGTTCTATATGGAAGTGCCTCTAGACCAAAGCAGTACTTGCTACTGGTAACTGCAGAGTTTCTCATCTGTATGCCTGCTTTTGTGAAAGGAGGAGTTTAAAGAGGGAGGGCAAGGTAAGCATTCTGCTGGGCTGTGGAATTGGCAGTTCTCTCCTCTGTGGCCTCCCTGCTGAGCCCAAGCAGCATGCAACATAGGCATAAAACAAACTTCGACGTTCTTTCTTTAGATATGGAAGAGGGAATTTGGCCATTTAATGTAATTTTTTGAACTTCTGGATTGATAAAATTATGCCCTGCAAGGGTGTTCATGAACCTCTAAAAAGCAGGGCTTACTTCTGAAATGAGAGATAATAGAGTTTTCTGGTTTTGTGTAGGAGCTATCAAGCTGCATACACCGCTGCTAATGCCCAGAAATAAAAAACTGTATGAACATAATGAAGCTTCATATTTCATGGATCACAGTGGGATGCTGGTAATGCTTCCTTACGACCTCAGAGTAAGTAGGATCATCTCTGCAGGCAAAGCTTGCAGAGGGTTTGGAGGGTGCTGTGGTGGAATTTGGTTTAGGCTTACACCTCTTTTGACTGCTGAAGTAGTGTATCTTTCAGTGTCTGTTCTTGTTCTCCTGAGTTCTGTACTCCTCCTCTTGACTGCTGGAGACCTGACCACCTATGGAAGAGATAGCGTTTGTTTGTTTGTTTTTAACATTTGTGAAAATAGTGTTTTTATTTAAAATTTACAGCAAGGATGGTTAGATTAGTATTACTTGGCTATGTCAGGTGTTTTAGGCATTATATTACACTTACAAGTGTAACTACACAGTATAATTGATGTCTAGTTGCTGAGCTCAGTCAGACCGACTGTTCGGTTTCAACAATTTTCATGTTTTTATTTTTCAGATTCCTTTTGCAAGATTTGTAGCTAGAAATAACATATCAAACTTGAAAAGGTAAGAGACATGGAGGTGATGCTTTGCACTGATGCCCTGCTTTGACAGTGACTTCTGAAGAGGCTGATTCATTCTTCAATGTCTCCTTTAGATACTGTATAGAGCGAGTTTTCAGACCTCGGAAGTTAGACCGCTGTCATCCCAAAGAACTCCTAGAATGTGCATTTGACATCATTACATCTACTGGAAATAGCTTTTTGCCTATAGCAGAAACAATTTATGCAATTTCAGAAATCATTCAAGAGTTTTCAGTGCTACAGGTAGATTCTCTAATCAGCCCCTTTTCTCTCTTTTCCACCCAAAATTTTAATTTAACTAAATATTAATTTGATGTGTTGTAAAAGGAGACTTCCTTTAACTTTATCCAGTACAGAACTGTTTTCACATCTAATCTATAGTGACTTAGAGAACACTGTCATAAAAAATGTGTTTCCTAGGTAAACTTAAAGTGAAGCATGGGTTTATGTGCAAAGGAAATATTAACTGAATCCTTTACAGTACCATTGAAATAATGTCTTTCTTCTGTCAGACAAGTGATTACTGTAGAATGGGACAAGACTTGCCATTCTTTAGTTAGAGATGAAAGGTAAGGTAGTGAAAGAAGAGGTTTGAAGTTAGTTTTGAACTATTATTAAATGTTTAGGAAGCCTCTTTGTTTTATGGGGGTTGCGGTTGTTGTAAGAAAACAGAATGCAAGTAAAACTTGGGGTTTTTTTCATTCTTTCTTCCTTTTTTTAATTTGTGCTTTGCTAGGAAAGAAATTACAGTATTTATCTGAACCACACTGCCTTACTGAAAGCTATACTTTTGCACTGTGGGATACCAGAGGACAAACTCAATCAAGTCTACATCATTCTCTATGATGCTGTGGTAATGCATTAGTTATTAACCTAACCTCTGTAATCATCACTGTAGAGTATTCTGTTTTGTGAAGCTATCTCTAAAGATGACTAACAGCCCATTGCTGGCATAACCAGCAGTACACTCTTGTTACATAAAATGGCTGGTTATCTTTGGGCTGTAAACGTAGATTAACTACTTTTTATTAATTCTGGGTTGGGATGCTTTAAGATGATTCTTGAATGTGTATTTGTGAGAGAATAATTCACCTGTATAATCAAGAACTGACAGGCTAGTCAATAAAAATGTTACAAAAATTAAATTTAAAATGTATTTTAGTATCAGGTCTTTTCTACTTTATAAGCACAGAATATAGGTGAAATTGGAATAATTACTATAACACATTAAACACAACCAAATGCTGTTTTAATCTGTTTTTCTTGTAGACTGAAAAGCTAACTAAAAGAGAAGTAGAAGCCAAGTTCTGTAATCTTTCTCTCACGTCAGCTAGTGTAAGTGATCTTAATTCAGTGTTAATTTCCCTGTAATTTGCCATAAGTCGGTAATATTTTATTTTCTTTGTAATTTAATTAACCAGAGTAAGAAAAATAACCTGTTACATGGGCTGTTCAGAATAGGTCAATCTCTTTGCAAGTGGTGTTCGTACTCTGTTCTCTCTGGAATTCATTATGGCAGCTTGTTCTTTAAACATGTTTTGTAGGCTGTGGAAAGTAATAAAGGGTAAATGGAATACTGTAGAGAGGTATTTAATAAAGAAAACTGAGAGAAACTTTTAAAAAAACTTCTCTGGAAATGTTCAATGTGCATAGTGTTGAAGTTAACTTCTGGATAGTCTGAGACTTATCTCTGTCTATTCTTTTCTTCAACTGCACTAGGTAAAAACAGCCTGCTAAACCAAACAAAAAAGACAGATGTGTTACTCCCATAAATATAAAGTCAGATATTTTTTTTAGATGGGACCTATTATGAATGTTGTCTGTGTTGCTGTGTATGCTTATAATTTTTTGTTGTTGTTTTTAGCTTTCTCGACTCTATAAATTCATTGAGCAGAAGGGAGAAGCAAGTAATGTATTTCCATTTCTAAACACAATGATAAAACAAAAGCCAAGTGTCACTCAGCTCTTGAAGCATGGCATGAAGGATTTAGAGGAAATCATTGGTCTGTTAAAGCAACTGGGAATAAAACTTCAGGTTTGTAAAATGCTCTGCTAATAAATTAATGGAATTAATTGCTGGGCCTTGTAATATGCCAGGAAATAAAGATAATTTACAATAGAAAAAGCATATGCAAATGTCTTTTGATGGCAAATAACAGTACTGGCATTGATACTTCTTTCTTTTTTTTTCCTTTTTTTTTAATTGAAGATCCATTTTAAAAATAAGACCTCTTCCAGTCAGAAGTCTCTGGCTTAACTTCTATCTAATGACACTTGGATTTTTTTTCTTTCCCCAGCCAAGACTGAAGGCATTACTTAGAACATAAAAGAGGGGTTTTAATAAATTTTGAAACAAAGTATAAATATTTTAAAAATATAGAAATCTAATGACTGCTAAAGGCCTCCACTTTCCTTGAAGCTTGTTGTTTGGGTTTTGTGCTACAGGTTTCTTGGGATGCTGTAAGAGTAAAGCACCATTTCCTTATTTTTCACTGTATTTTAAATTTTTGGAGATGAGGAATGTTTCCATATGTCTTCTTTATGTGAAAACAGTGTTTTAAGTCCATGCTGCTAAAAGGAAATTATTTATATATGTGCACATATTAATTTTTATTTTACAGATCTCTATAAATCTGGGACTAGTTTACAAAATACAGCAGCACAATGGTATTATCTTTCAGTTTATAGCATACATCAAAAGAAGACAAAGAACTGTGCCTGAAATTCTTGCTGCAGGAGGCAGATATGATCATCTGGTATGTGCTCATCTCTTCTAGTAAATTTGGATTTTTCTTTTCACCCGTGAAAAAAATTACATTTTGCCAAGATAACTATCTGGTCTTCCATTCTGTTTTTTTCTTGTTTTGAGATTCCACAGTTTAGAGGGCCACAGACAGTAGGACCAGTTCCTTCAGCTGTTGGAGTCAGCATAGCTATAGATAAAATAACTGCTGCTGTTTCCAGTGTGGAGGATTCTGTAAGTCTCCTTTTTGGGAAGTGGGGAATTTGTTTACTTCTGACAGTTCAATAACCTAATTGTAGCTAGAGATGGACAAAAATTAAGATATTCAGATGTGTTCCAAAATAATAACATACTGCAATAGAAGGCAGACATGAGGATGACCTGTTTCCTTTTGTGTTTCTCTACATAGAACTATTTATTAAATGAGAATTAAGGGAAGACAGGATCTTCAGGCTTACACCATTTTATTTTAAATTTAAATGGGATATTTTTCTCAGTCTGTGTATTCTTTCAGATGGAAGAGTAGAACTGTAGGTATTTAGTGTTATTTTTCCCCTACTACTTCTCCCTTTATCAAAGCATAGAAGATAGAGATGAAAAGAAACTTTAAGAATATTGACTACTTTGTACAGCGTCACACATCTCCACTTGGTTGTGAAATGTTTATTTTATTGTCTTCTTTCTATAAGATTAAATTAACATTGCCAAGGAGAGTGGGAAGGAAAGAACAGAGCAGGCAGGGATACTTGGCAAGCTGAGGCTGTGGAGGTGCTTTGCATTGAGGATTGAGCTTCAGTGGCTTTCAGACAGACTTAGATGGATTATAGCTCTCCAAAGAGGTGGATCTAACCCCTTTTTTGGTTTTTAGTTGGATGCATTTTGACAAATGTTGGAATATTTGTCCATCTTTGCTACTTTAACTGCCTTATGAAGGGGGAAAGGGGGTCTTGTGACTAATAGTGTCTCCTTGATTTTACTTACCCTTCAGGTTTCTGTCAGCTCCTGTGACCTGCTGGTTGTAAGTGTTGGTCAGATGTCAATGGGTAGAGCTATCAACATTGTTCAGAAATTCTGGACTGCAGGAATTCCAGCCGAAATAATGTATGACTGGTCCCAGGTAGAATTTCTATCTCCATGTAACTGTATTTTTATCTCCATTAGCTGTATTATTCTCCCAGATTAGTGCAGACTGAAACCATACCTTTTCGTGATATTTTTCTGCTTTTATGGAGGTAGAGACTCGTAATACTGAGCACGTGGGCTGCTATTCAGATACAGTAATGTCAAGAAAGTTTCATTGGCCTTGCAGCATCCTTCCAGAGGATTTAAAAATGTGAAGAAGGATCCATCCTGTTAATAAATTTAATACTTAATAGGGGGTACATCAAGTACAGAACAGTAGCATCAACTTTTAAATAGCCAGATGGCCGAAGACACTCAGGTACAGAGGGAATATTGACATTATTCTACTGTTAGAAATACAGTTTAGCAAACTGAGCTACTACATGGGTCCCTATGTAGTCCTTGAAGAGATATGTAGTAGGAGGGGAAGAGAGAGTGGCAAGCTGAGTTGTGCCCTTTTATGTCCAGCTGAAACCAAACAGAGCTGTAGCCAGCACACGTCACTGGAGTGTAGTGTGCTACATGGCAACACTGAAGCCCCTTTTAGAGAGGTGGCACTTACTTAAGGATTATGAGTCTGCTTCACCTTCAAGTATCCTTAGTTCATGACTAACAGGAGAGACTCTGCAGTTGCCTCAGGCAGGGCAGGAAGTTCTGAGCTCATTCAGTTCATTGTCTGACTTTTTTGTAATTTTTTGCCATAACATTTCCAACGGTTTCAATCCCTTGAGACTGAAAAAAACCCAGATTATATACTTTTCCAGTGATCACCTGGGCTGGAGTTTCTTAGTTTGGGGAGGTTTGTTTGATTCATAAGGAATGAAGATTTGGGTAGTTCTTGCCTCTGTCTAATGCTGTCCTGCAGTCCAGTGCTGAGTAAGTCAGCATAGCCTTGGTTTTACAGGAACCCAGCTGGAGACAGCTTTAGTGGCAAACCTCCAGCCATGCAGGACTGAAAGCTGCAGGCAGCAGGGTGGTCACTGCCTGATGTTACATTGCATTTTTACAGTTACTTAGACTCTGCACTTCTAGGTATAGGTAGCCCTTCCATGTGGGAACTTGGGCTGCAGGACCAAGGCATTCTCTTTATCGAAGCGTAGACATCGATTTCAATTTTAGCGAGCATTGGGTGGATAAATATATGCATAATGAAGTTTCATCTGCTCAGGTTGTTAATAAAGCTTTTCTCACTCTGAAGCCATGTGACTGTTGCATATCAAGTTATTCTAATTACAGACAGAAGAATCTGATTACTTAATTGGTCATTTTATAATCTGTCAAATTAATGTCTCATTCCCCTTCTTTTGTTCACACTTTAGTCCCAGGAAGAACTGCAGGAATACTGCAGATGCTCTGGGATTACATATGTGGCTCTGGTGTCAGAGAAAGAAGGAAGTCATGTGAAGGTGAGCATGGGACCAGAGGATGCTTTATGGTGTTTCACATTTATACTCTGTTGTTCTACATTTTTTTTAAAGGTCATTATTAATACAATATAAATTATACTTATGTGGAGTTGAGGTAAATACAGTTTTGGTTGTTAAGTTGTAGAAACATTATTCTGAAGAATTTCAACATTTTAAACATTTTTTTATCCCTGCATAACACTATTATTCACAGCCCTCCTTCCCTCTAGGAAAGTCCAAAAACTAGTGCAAACACTGCTTGACAGTGCCATCGATGGTTTAACATGGAAAAAGGTTTCTCTTGTCTCTGATTTCTTTAAGTCTACAAAATGAATTAATTGACTTAGCAATCTTTGCAGTTGGCTCCTTTTCATGTTACAAAATAAATACAACTAAAATGTTAATCTAAAAAAATCAGTGTAGTTCCAACAGACAGAACCACACTCTTCACCTCTGTAAACTCAGATTAGGATGCAAAGACTGGACTGTGTCACAGCATGAATGTACTCTGTACTACTTCTGTATTCTCTAGCCTGTGGTTCTGGTACCTTTGGTTTTTTGAAGTTAAAAGTTTTAAAATATTCTGGATCATTAGAGAAAAGATCATTATTTTTTGAATAAAGATTTATTCTTTGACTGAAAAAATACTAACCATTTGACAGCATATGGCAAGGACAGCCAATGTGCCTTACCAAAATATTTTTCACTTATTCACTCTGTTACTGTAACAGCAATAATTGCAAGAATAAGTAAATCTTGATGATGACAATGTGATTTCAAAGTCCTCCAGAAGCCTTTTATAGAGTGTTCTTTTAAACATGGCTTTATTGAAGCAAAACCAAGAAAGGAGATGTTAATGAGGTGAATGGTGTTGTTACTGATTAAGCTCTTGCAATAAAGATGGTGCAGATTCCTAAGTTTTGAATGTTTGAGTTAACTCTTGCAAATTGAAAGGCAAGGCTTATTCCAATAGAATTGCTTAACTAAAAATATTAATAATATGGTATTTACTATTATAAACCATTTTTTTAGAACTTAATTATCACATATTAAATGCAGACAGCCAAGCTAGTTTACGCTTTGGGAATGCAGAATAAATCAATAGTTGGCTGAAAAAAAATCTAATCAAAGATTTAATTGCCAGTGATTGATTGGTAATGATAATAGCTTCTTACCTTTGACTGTTTCACCTTTAATGGGTGAAACAATTTGGTTTTGATTGTTTGATCAGTTTATTTGTATGCCACTTTAAGAATCAATGTTAAGAGCCATTGAACTACATCATAGGTGAAGTCCTTTGAGAAAGACAGGCAGACGGAGAAAAGGATTTTAGAATCTGACTTAGTAGATCACCTGATCCAGAAACTGAAAATGAAAATCGGTGACGAAAGATGTAGTAGGTAAGTAGCATAACGTGTCAGTAATGAGAATAGTCAAAATCAGAAGTGAATATATGTTTGCATATGCTCAGTTAAACCCTAATTTTATTTGGTAAAGAAGCTGCTGAATTTCTTTTGAGGGGAAAAGAAAGGAAAAGGCTTTGTTATAGAATTGTATTGAAAGTAAGAAAGAAACTGATTTCCCTAGCTGCTGCTACATTCCCACATCCATAGTGCATCATAAATTAAAAGGCCACACAGCTATCCCAAAGCTGCTAGAGCAGCAGTAGTGTTTGGCTGCCTGCCTGCAAGTCCCTGTTACTGAGCAGAAGTCCATTACATTTGTGTACTGTGTAATCAAAGAATTAAAGCAGCAACTCCCTTTCATTCTGAGGCAGTATTGCTGTGGTGCAGTGGCACAACTGAAAGCAACACCTGGCAAAGACTTGATGTACCAAGTCTTCATTGAAATGACTATTTACTGTCACCAGAGGAAGTTAGTACAGAAATGACAGGAGAGGCTAGCCATTCCTGAGTGCTCAAGCAGTGCAGCTGTTACTTACACCCTGTAAGTCTGTAATTATACATGCACCTAGATGTATTTATATGTATGTATGTATGTATGTATGCACTGGCAGCAGGAATAGACATGCATTAGTCACACAAAGTAGAATTCAGAAACTTAACAGATTTGCCCTCCAGTTTTTCTGACTAGGCTTAACAATACAGGAAATCATTAAGCTTGGAAATGCTGAAATCAAGCAGTAGTTTATGCAAACAGTTGATGTCTCCTGCTGCCCACCTCTTGTCCTCCTTTTTCTGGCCTCAGCCAGTCTTAGTATTTAACTTTGCAACTAACCTGCTCCTCAGGTGCTTTGTGGCAGATCTGCTGGAAGCTGTGAAAGGAAACCATTCTTTCAAAAAGCTACCTTATTTCTAAATCCTGAAAACAGAATAGAAAAACCCTTGCATGGTACCACTAAACAGAGAAATGCATTCGCTGATTTTAATAGCGCTGGCAAATTTCTCTTTTAATGAATTCCAGAATGTGGAAAGTAAAGCTATCCAAAGTAATTATTGAAGACTTCTTTGAATATGTGTGCTCTTAAGTATAAATACTACTTTTATACTTTAGTATTATGTCACAGAAACCTGTAAGAAACTGATTAAATTAATAATTCTGAGAGAATACTCTCACAATATATTTTTGTATTAGGATATAAATCACCCTTGCATGATAGGGAGGACATTTTTTGTATCCATAGGGAGCACTGCTTCTAGACCTGACTTTTTAATGTAATTTTGTATGGTTTCCTGTCAATTCCTGGATAGAACTGATTCATGAATAATAAATGTGTGCTGGGGAGTATCCACAAACTTCTTTATCTGTTGGAACTAATTTTAAGTATCTATGATAATCTGAAACTACTGTCTTATTACAGTATTTCTTTATAATTGTAAATCTGTTTCCTTAACTGTCTTTGTTTATTTCTAGAGAAACCACAGATAATCTTTCAATACCAAATCAAAAAGGATCATTTACTAATATTTCAGGTATTTAATATCTAGTTACAGAACATACAAACTGTTCCTCTTTCAGCTCAAAAACTATTTTGTAGAAACATATTTCCCATGGCAAAGTAAGAAAATGTTTTATAGCAGAGCTCTGATTAGAGGCAGCATCTCTTAATCTCAGAAATTGTTCCAAGTGATTTAAAACTGAATTTTTCTCCAAGCTAAGTGCTCAGACCAATGGACAGAATATTCTCCATACAAGCATTCATTGATGCAGTAATCCAAGAGGCTGGGAAAGCCAAAAATCACCATTTTTTTTCTAGCTGAGGAGAAATTTAAATGTCATCTTGATGAAAAATAACTTGACCTGTGATTGTTAGAGTATTGAAACCTGTTTACATTGACTTACCAGAAAAATCAACAAATAACATTTTTTCCAAATGAAAATGCCTTTATATTTCTATTTGTGGGTTTACATTCCTTATTCTGATAATATAAGTTTGTATATAAAGAATAATATTAACTGCTGACTGTGTGGCTAAAGTTTGGCATTTTTGATACTCGTTTTGTTGAGCACTGATACAGTGTGTGGTGGTGGTGATTTCTGAAGAAACACTTCACACACACACACTTTTGCATAATAGGGAGAGAGGTTATGTTTAATTTGGGAGTGTTTGTGTGTGTGTGTGTGACTACCAAAAGTGGAAATTTGGATTTTGAAATATGCCATTTCAAATTTTAATTGTTGTTATTTACTTGGGGAAGCTTGGGTTTATTGTTCATTTTGTCAGTGATTCTGCTATGGGACCAAGCATTAAACAGTCGCCTCATTCTTGTAATGGCTTTTGGTTTTTTGATATTAGGTGCACTGCATTCCCTTGCAAAATGATACAAGTCATTTGGAACCTTTTCTTAGTTTCAGGGAAAAGTGATGTAAAATACCAAATTTCTTAGTCTTAACAACCAGTCCTTCAAAGTCATAAGTGAGTGTTTGAGAATTTATGTGCAGATGTCTCATTATCCTGTCAGATTTTGGTGGTTTTCAGCAGCTTTTTCATCCCTGTACTACACTGATTTTAGCTTATTAATATTTGTGAATTTTCTGTTTCTTGATACTTGTTGTATGAAGAAATACTATAAACTAAAATGATGTGTTTGCATTTTAGGTGTGTTTGAATCACATGGAACTCTTGTAGTGCCTAACGTTAGTGTTATAGCTCCTGAAAAATTATCTGCCAGTGCCAGGCGTCGACAAGAAATTCAGGTACACACATCAAATAGGTACTCAGAAGTGACCCTTAGAAGTTAAGGAATGGTAGAATTCATACTTCCATTGTTACCTAACTTAAACAAATTCATCCTGTTTGTTCTTTATTCATGAAATAGATTAGGAACAACACAAATGGTTGAAGGCAAAGACGACCCTTTTTAACAGTGCGGATGTTAGGGATTATCTGTGACATCATGGCTCAGCTATCATTGTGCATACATATTAGAAATCCTACTTTTCTAGGAACTGTGGTTCTGGAACTTCCCTTTCCTTTTTCTTCCTCCCTAAATGGTGAAATGTGTTAAAGGGTGTCATGGTTTAACCTTGGCCAGCAGCCAAGCCCCATGCA
>WAAE01012197.1:18217-29406 GCA_013400495.1 Nicator chloris | reverse complement strand
AGGAATAACTGATAAAGATGAAGGATGGGAAATAGAGTAGTCACAGGACATTAACCCATTTTTAAAATTAAGTATGTATTGCCATTCTTTGTAAACTTATATTTAAAATGCAAATATTATTCAAAAATACAAATGCATTATCTGGTTACATAAATATCTGACCTTAGTGCATTAAAGGGATGTAGAAGAATAGGTTGCCATTAGCGCAGAAATATTTCCTTACTATACATTTATGCACCTTCAGCCCCTTATATTTTTCTTAAACTCAGTCTTCATATTGTTGTGATTTCTTTATTGTTTTAATTACCACCTACTCAGACCTTTTGCTCTTATTAATACAAAGTATTTTCAAAGCATGAAAGAAAACAGACATATAAATATATGCTTTTACTTTGACAGCGATACTGGGCAAAATCATAGAATAGCAAATAAAGAGTGCAGTTTAGAACTGGAGATGCTAAAATAACTGAACAGCTAACTGAAACAGCTTAAGGAGAACTAAGTCTCGCGAAACATCACTTTTTTCTGAATATAGGTTTATTTGATCAAAGTAACTCTGTTGACATCAAATGCATTGCAGAGTCTTCTAATAGGCTTATATGACATTCTGAGATACAGAAAGCAAAAATTAGTAATATATAAAATAGAGATATCCAAAGGTAAATGTAAATGAGATACTTCTAATACAACAGAGCATTTCTATGCGGATTCTAAGTGGCTGGTTTTGGCCAACAGCAACACAGACCTATTAATTAATCATAGCCTGGAGCATGACAGGCATCACATTCTGGCATACTCACTCAAGAAGGAAAGAGAAGAAGTTGAAAAAGTTGAAGACAAAAAGAGAAAAAAAAAGATTCAAGGAACAATTTTAGACCTTAAATAATGATAAATGAAAATTGTGCTTCACATACCAATAATCCTACCGAAGCAATGTGATTATCATCTACCTATTATATGCAGAAGATATTCCTTTTACATTCTTAAAATGCAGTGAGCTAATATGGCTTGCATACTATTCTCTTCAATATCATAATCTTGTAATAGATGTAAAGTCTAATGCCCAATCTCGGAATAGCTGCATACGAGCTACAGCCCTGTAAAATCACTCTATTTACTATGATTTACAACTTATTTTACTCTCAGAAGGAGGAGTTATTAGAATTACTACTAGAATCCTAAAAGAAAAAAATAACAAGCAAAATCCTTTCAAGAAACATAAAATAGCAAGAATTAGAAGTTTTAAAAAACTCCATACATAGAAACATCTCTTTGGATTCAATGGTATTATCATGCACATGAGATTACATGCTTTGGAGTTCAAATTGCCTGAGTCCAGTATTTTTTTCACCGAGCAGCTTTATGTATTAACAGATATTTCTTTAAATCATATACATCTCATTATTGAAGAATTCTGCCTGCGTGTAACTTATGTTTGGATTTTATCATTCTACCATCCTCTCCTTCTCTGAGACAATTCATTTGCTTGTGGTACCATCTAAGATTATAGGTTAACCCGGTGGCTATTAGCCAACAGCCAGTTTCCCTTCCAGGACAGTACCTCTGGGCATATGGTCAGGCAAATCAGCTCTCTCCATCCTGATTCTCCCCAGACAGGGACACAAGTGATTCATCCCTCCTGGCAGAATAGCTGCTGACATTTCCATCTCTGTTTATTGGGTTAGCTGACAGATTGCTGATGTGATCCCTTTGTTTTCTCCCTGTTCTCTTTACATTAGAGCCAGGAACTCTAGCAGGTGAACACCTACTCTCTACTAGAATGGAAACACCATGTGGAGTCCACTTTATAAGTAGTTTCATTTTTGGAGTATAAAAGTTAAACACTCATGTTAAAAATATACATTACAAAACTCAGTTTAACAAAAAAGTATCACAATTCGTGATGCATATGAATTTCACATACAGATGTTATTTATCAGAGAGGACAAAAGGTTTTGCAAATATTTCAGGAGGTACTACAAAAACACATTAACAGATCTTGATTCATAAAAAAAAAAGATCATATCTCTTTTTTAACTTAAATGAGAAGCAGTTTTAGTTCTATAAGCTAAAGAATTTTGAATTTGCAAAAGGAAATGCATCTTTTTACAGCAAACTAGTGACTTAAATATCTTCAGGAGTATAAGAATCTGATCCAAAAGTTTCTCTACCTATAAAGTAAGGATATATTAAAATTTTTGTGCTGTTTTCCAGATCCATTAATTTTAAGCAAGTTAAGCTTGACATTACTCAACTGTAAAAATACAAAAATCTTAATTATATGTAGAATTATACAAATAAATCTTCCTAGGAATGGAACTTCAAAACCCCTACAGGACACAGAGAGAGAGGACAGGCCTAGATACAGGATTGGCAGAATTTAAAAAGACCACTAGTGCTCCTAGAAGCACAAAAAGCAGTGGACCCATAAACTTCTGACACCACTGGACCAGATATTGCAGGGCGCACAAAAACATGGAAAGCTCTTTGTTTATTCATTGTTCACTGAAATTTCACTAATTTGTGACAATACATTGGGATTTTTTTCCAGAGATTAAATCATCAGGGGCAAAAAACATACAGCATTTTGCATAGAGGTTTGTCTTACAATGATAGTTGAAACCCGAAACATTCCATAACATCCTACACAAACCAGCCTTTTTTAATATACTATGCCTTTAATATGCCTATTTTAATATACTTCAGAAACTAAAAGAATTCCATTGTGCCCACTCCCTCTTCTCTAGGCTACCACTCCCATTTTTGCAGTTTCTTAGGCCTGGTAAGTGCTGCTTGCACATAGCTAAAAGAGCCCCTGTGAAAAAAGAAGCAATTAATGATCGCCTCCAAAAATTAAAGCAAAATTAACTTTCTCATATCTTTAAACTCCTTTCTCAATGTATTTGTTTCTTGTCAGTTTTAATGGGAGAAGGTGAAAAATGGCAGTCAGCAGTGGATCTGCCAGAACTTTACAATTCATGACACAGCAACTAATGGGACAGTAGAAGTGAGTTGATTTGAATAATATAATTTTTAATGGGTTATTTTTATTGCAAAATAAAAATAATTTTTAATTCCTATCAACTTCTGGGTTTGAATTTTATGTAGTTTTGAAAATTTAAAAATAATTCTACAGTTCAATCCTTGCTCCTCCCAGTATTCATATCCCACAGTGAACCTCTTTTTTTTTTAACAGAAAAGCAAAGGTTTTCCTGATTCAAAATGCCTTTCAGTTCATCTTAGGAAGAGAGACTTTAAAACACAAAACTATATTTGGCAGAAATCTTTTTATATTTTATAAAATGGAGACCTGCAAGTAAATTCAATTTGTGGTCAAAAGAGACACAATGTTTCCCTCAAATGCATGGTAGGATAGCTCAAAGTGCCTGTAAAATGTGCTCACTCATGCAAATGCTTAAAACATTATCTACTGCCAGTAGCTGCACCACTGGCAGTAGACTACAAGTGCAGAGAATTTCTATCTACTATAGCAGAAAACTGACACTTTATTCATGCTTATAACTGAGCAGAAAAAGCCTAGCAAAAGGAATAGAAGCATCTTTAATATATATAACAATAAAAATCAAGTTTTAGAAAAAAAAAACTTCACCTACTATAAAATATTATCTCACTTAGAGCACACGGATTTAAAATACGAACTATCTAAAGACAGGTTTAAGTTACTGTGTCCTCAATCTGTGGCACAAATGTCTGAAGAGGTTTTTGTACTGGGTTATCTTTGTACTATTAACAATACTATGCATATTTTACCACCATTTCCCTTTTGACAGAACTGGGTCTCCACAAACACATAGAAATCTGAAAGCAGAGTATAAGTGTTTTAAAGCCAACATCTAAAACATAAATCTGAGACACTACAATTGGTTTTACCATTACTAACCTTGTATTACATAAGGAGGTTATGCTGAATTTTCTTTCCAATACTAGCATTGCAACAAGAAGCCAAAATTTTAAGACTCCTTCTGAAAGCAAATCAAATTTTGTCATGAAACACTTTTTCTGCTTTGAACTGCTAACAACGCATGTAGGGAACATGCCTGAATTCTGACTCTACAGGATATGGACTCTTGCTATGACACCAAAGAATCTTACTATCCATAATCCCACTTTTTAGTTAATTTAGGTCACATACAATTGCATACGTATTTCCTATTATCCGGAGAAATTGTTGAAGTTAGTGATGTCACATTTCTGGTATCAGGATTTTCTGCATGTAAGTTTAGGTCCTCCAACACCATCAAGGTCTGCGTCACTAGAGTTTTAACTCCATTTAGTGACCTTTAGACCAAATAGAACTAAAGGTAAGCACAATTAAAAAAAATTAAAAGAAAGAAAAAACCCCACTCCCTGGTCCATTCAAATTGGTGATATAAAGGGAGAAATTAAGTAACAACCCAAGAAATATCCTTGTGAAAATGTATTTTTTTAATCCCCCATGCCTTAAGTGCTTTCAGGCAGCTCAGGAAGGATCAGGTCAACTTCTACAATACTAAGCAGAGTTCTGCTGTCCAGGATGTATTATTCAAAGGGTCGTTCTCCATCTAGCTCAAGGCATTGAGAATTTCATTTTGTTAAACCCAAAAGGTGAACTATACTTCTAGAGCCAAGGCTAACCAACAGCTAGATTCATATTGCATAAATTGATCCCTTGTTATTTATAAGTGATTTGACAAGTACTGTAGCAGGCATTTTACACGTGTCTGGCTGGGTGTCATTCTGTGCTTACTTAGAGTATTAACTATACTTCTAGTACTGCAACCCGTGTGTTGCAGGACTAAACTAAATGTCTTAACACCTCAAAATTCTGCACATACAAAGCCGCTGTTAGTTTAAAGAAATAAAATTTTCAGAAACAGCTATTTAAAAGAAAACCCACAAGGAAATGCTTTTAAAACGTGTCATACTAGATATTTGCTTTGTAGACTGTGTTAATCTTCAGTGAAATAAGTATTTGCTTACATTATTAAACATCAATTTGAAAAATGTAATGCAGTGAAATTTATTAAACACACAGATAGCTGCCAAATAAATATGGAAATTTTTGAAGCAGATTACAATATGAGGAGAAAAAAATGAATTAAGTAATTCTTTTAATAAATTGTACACACATACACAAAAATACAAATTCAACACTGATAAAAAATAACACCAAAAAGAACATAGCTCATTTATAATATCTACTGAGATAGTTTTAAGTCTTTCTTGTTATTTGTAAAGTAACTGTTGAGGGTCCTGCACCTAAAATTAGGCTTACTACATCAGTTATGTTTGTGTTCTTGGCTGAGACATCCTTGGCTGTGCAGCCCCTACACTGCACTCTCGTGTGTTGGTGTGGTAATGCAATAGCTCACTACTACTTATTTCAACAATGTGCAGCGTCTTCTATACAGAGATGCACCCTGGGAAAGGAGTGATATAGCAGTTACCAGCATGGGAGAGAACTCCTTGGACCTAATTTTTTGCTGCTGCAGGATTCAGCAAGAAAAAAAAATGATTAACACATCTGCAAGTGTTCTTTTCTGAACTGGCACTGTAAATCAGGACTACTAAATATTTATTTTGCAAATAAAACTGTCTGAAGAGAAAGTAGTCAGACAAGCTGTTACTATCACATTATGGTCCAACAATAATTATTCACAGAATAATAACAAAACACTTATTTTAAGTGGAAAGAACCTACTATAATTCCGCATGCAATTCCATCTCTTTGCTGTAACAGGAATTGAGATACTCAATTCCTTCATAACATGTGTTTCTTGGCTTTATCAGACCTATGCTTATCCTACCTATGACGACTGTGACCACATTGGTGCACTTCTGGACCAAATCTAATGAGCTGTTGACATGGTGGTGATTGGTGAAAGGTTGTACTGAATAATCTTGGGTGTCTTTTCCAACCTTAAGAATTCTGTGATTCTAACTGCACCAGTAACCTACTGTCATCACCTCAATCCTGCCATCACCTCCATCCTGCAGATGTTTCCTATTTTATAATCAGTTGTACTTATGCTTTTAAGGCAGCACCAGGAATCTTAAAATAATTTTTAAAACATTTGAATAATGTGCTATCTCTACTGCTATGCTACAAAATCAACATTTAGAAACCCTGGGCACAACTGTTTAGCTTATTTTTGACTATGCATTTGTGATGCTTATTTGCATATACCATGTTAGTAAAAAACATGTCTTGAGGAAAAGAGGGAAGGGATTGATAGGGAATCATCTTAAAAAGCAATACAGTATCTATAATTCACAACAATGTCTAACAATGGAAAAACTCTAGCTGCAGTCCTTTCTGCAATGTCACTAATGGTTGCTGTGGAAATAACTGTCATTAATCCAAAACTGAAAGCAGGCAGCATCTGGAAATTCACAGCTCAGTCTGCAGCATCTCTAGTGTTAAATTTCTAATGTAAAAATTTCTCACCCACAAATCATATTCTCTCAATCCTTTTCTGCCTCCCACCCAGCTGCACCTCCACCCACCCTACTTCAAGGCTGTACTGCTTGTGCAAGGTAATGTTCATCGCTGCATATAGGAAAATGATTCTACCTTCTGTTACCCAACAGTTCTTCTTTTTCAATCCATATCATTAATAGTTAGTCACAGAGCTATTATTCATTCTTTGAACTCATAAAATGAGATATCACTGATAGGTTTATATCCTTAGCAACTGCACATAATATAGAGAACTCTATTTTGCTCAGCCATATCATCATGTTCCTATTTCTGCTTGCAAACAGACTCTTGTTGTTAAAGAACGGGTGTCAACAACAGGCTTCAACACGGTATTTCACACCAGTTAATATGTACAGCATGTCTTCACCTCCCCAGCAATGTCACTAGTTTGAGTGACTGCAGTCTTTCAGCCCAAAAGTAGATTTCTCTATCAGCTACTACCTGTTAACCCTTGGTTCTACTATAAAAATATACATAAGTACATATATAAATATATATATATGGGTTTATCTTAAATAATTCTGCCTCCTTATATGTAGAAGCAAGGCAGATATGTTAAACAGTCTAAAATACGTGATCCCATAGTGATAATTACTCCTGTAAATATAGATGCTTATTTTAAAATTTTGTATTTACTATATTTTACTTGAATTATTTACTATATATTCCTTCACTTTACTCCATATACACAGTAAGGAATGCCCCAAATAGAAGAGATAAGACTGTGACACTCTTTAAAGAAAATGTAATTGTTTCAACAGTAATAATCAGATTTTGTATATACTAGGAAAGAACATGCAGGATATGTAAGAACTTCAAAATATAACCTATCTAACTTTACATACATGTTTGCATTAACATACTTTTCTACAATAAAGGAAGATGTTTTGGAAGATTTCCTTCTCTTATAATAAACATGAAGGGAATTCAGTGGTCAGCTGGCCTTTCAACATAGACCCAACCTGGACAGACCCTCTCTCATATATAATTATCCCTTTCTTAAGACAGTAACAATGTTCATAAATAAGGAAAGTCATAAGGTCAGAGAATTCGATAGTGGCACAAATACTTAAAAGCTGACATCACTGTAAGTAAATTCTCCATTTGATAAGGAAAATATGTCCACTGTTTAAATCCCATGTCATGTTTCTGGATGCTTTTTGGCCAGAATTGGCAGTGTATTTCTTGTAATTCTACATTCCTTTTAGGTCAACCATGCTTCAAAAGCACCACAAGGAATCCAAAACTCACAAACTTAACACAACTAATATAGTATCTCCTTACACAAGGGGACCTTTTGTTCATGCAGTGCTACAGTAACACTGTGTTCCATACACAAACCGAGCTGGTATGGTCTGCTTTCCATTTCCATATATGCAACCATGTTAAAAAAAGTAAAACCAAAACCAAGCCCAACAAAGCCTTAAAAATCATATCTGGAGTTATTTGTTCAAAATACTACAGTTTTGCTCCATTCGTCCCTCTTTTTGTTGTTCTTTTGCCAGAGACTCACTTTCTTAAACCTTTCCTACAGAAAGTCAGAGCCACTGCATCTTACAGTCATAAATACTTTACCTGCAAAACAAAGAGACAGAATGACTTGAGTTTTGAATTAGGGATATGAGAACTACAGGATGTTGTAGTTCTTCCTTCAGGCTTCAAAGACAGCCAGAAAAGTCCATTACCCTTTTTTCAAAGGACATTATCAACTCAGACAGCACATGGTGGTTTTCTGTAGGCCTAGGTCTTCTGGACAAAGGCAGAAATAGGACAGCAGGTGAGGCAGAGTTTCTTGAGGAACAGAGGGTAAAATCAGTGTTCTGAAGGGATAC
Organism: Nicator chloris; assembly: GCA_013400495.1. Lineage (NCBI taxonomy): Eukaryota > Metazoa > Chordata > Aves > Passeriformes > Pycnonotidae > Nicator > Nicator chloris. Next base: position 21,093 of record WAAE01012197.1, on the reverse strand, counting down.
CATTAATAGCAAAATGGGACTAAGACTGTGGAAAAGTACTGACACTTAAACAAGAGTATGTCAGTCTCTATTTTTTTTTTAAACAAAGAAGATTAACTTACAGAGAGGACAAATTAAATAAATACCACTACCACATTACATGCCATTCCTACTTCTATGAAAATGGTATTCTCAGGTATATACGCAAGTGGTATGCCAAGCTCTTCGAAACAGTGCCTCTTAAGTACCTCTCCTAGAAAAAGTATATTTTTGGCCTTGAGAGGTAGAGGACATTTTGTAATACCTCCAGCTGAATTTGCCTATTGAACATAGATATGTGTATATATATCATGCATATATTCCCACAGGTGCACATACACACAGTTATCAACCTTTCCATTTCTTTGTCCCATTGAAAATGCTACAAAAGTCTCTCTTGTCAGTTATCTTTACTGAAAATAGAAAAGAATTGTTTTTATTAGCAAATACTTTATTGTTATAATCGCAGTTATCCATTCCTTTAGTTAGTTGTTATTGCCAATGGAGATTATTCTCAGTCTCTCCCCAGTGACGCTCTATTTGTCACTATTCTGGGCATTAATCCAAGTCCAAAGATAGGAATGAAAATTATAGGCTCTTCCTACATAGCTTTCCTTTTTAGCAACTTCATGCAGGCTCCACATTAGCAACTTCTAACTTCTCTCAGATTTATTCCTACATAAGTCATTCTCCAAGTTGATCAAAAGTGGGAAAAAATCAGCTCAGTGCTCAAAGGGATATGATCCTTTGACTTCTTACTGAAAATACTTATTTTTCCTTTTTTTTTCCCCCAAATTCAAATAAAGGTAGTAGATTGGGGCGGGGGGGTGTGGATGTTTGGTTGTTGTTTACTTGAAGCATTTTCTATAGCATGTAGCGCACGAATATCTGAGATAAAATATTAATGGATTTTTCTTCATAGTAGTTCCATAAAATGGAAAATATTGTTGCCCTCATTTTAGCAGTAGGGAACTGAGGCGTAGATAGTGAACTGCATGTGCAACATCATAAGAGAAGAATAAGCTGAAATCAGGAATACCTTTCTGAAAATACAATCCTTTTCATTCCTAATTCTTGTCAGTGTTTTGGAAAATATTGTTATATAATTTTACTGTTGTTCCATGATGTTAATTAAATGGAGTGTTGAATACAACTTTTTCATTTGATCTAGTTAATCACACTATAGTAATGGACAGAAGCTCAGTCATGTTTTATTCTGACAAATGTTAACAAAAAATCAAGTTGGAAAAGTTAATAACAATATGTATTAAGTAACCAATAAAAAGCAGATAACCAAATTTAATTCACTCCTAGTCTGAATTACTTGACAGCAAGTCTATTTTGAAGCAGGAGACAGAACTAAGGTGTCGCTGTAACCATCTGTCATATATGCTTTGACAAAGAAGAGAGATTTGTAAGGTACATAGACATCCTACTGCTAATGGAAAATCTCTGTATGTTATATGGAGCCCCTACATACCAGTAGGAGTATGTTGGACCAAACATTGCTCTCTATATGTTTACCAAATCTCTTGGTTTATATCAAGTAGGTACTTAAAAGGAGATCTACTGTTTTACTGAACTTCGATGGAAATTATATTTGCATGTAGCTCTTCAACCTCTAAAATAAAATCAACAGCTCTTGCCAGATACTTCTTGGCTGCATTTCACAATGTAATGTTTTCATTTAGGATTAAAATTAGCAATCAGACATGATTACAAAGTGAATAGTGATTGGGAAGCACTTAATCACCTAACTAAGATAAAACAGTAGGATTGGCAAATCAGAAAATGCTTCTGAAAGAAAAATAGAAGATGTTGCAAATGCACTCAAAAGATAAGCTAAATGGCAGGGAAGTCATTAGCAAAATAATACTCAATAAGCCTGATTGCCTCCTACATTTTTTTGTCCAACCATTTAAAAATTATCCCTTCCCACAGTCCTTTCTACTTTTCTCCCTCTTTCTTCCTTCCCCTGGCTAGTGCTTTTAGCAGAACAAAAACTCCCTGTTCTTCTACTCCTTCTCAAAAGAAATCAGTCTTTCACTTACTAATGCATTCCAAACTTGCATTACTCAGAACCAGCTACAGGATACATACAAACAAGTATCACACCTACAAAAAACAAAAACACAGAAGAAGCATAACAAAGTAATCCATTACATCCTACAAGTGTATGGAATTGGTTGGCTCTTCTGCTACATTCATACAATACCATAGAGCATTTAGGAGTTTCACCACTGACTGCTCTTTGCCCAAGATTTCATCATTGTTTCTATAAATCATATTTTAAAATAACGAACAAGTGAAAACTTACAGAAAGTTCAGAGATTCCAAAAGGATAGCAAAAATATTCTGCCTCTTGGTACGTAATAAATAAGCTATAATCAGTTTACTGCTTGTAACATTTTACAGCATAAATAAGTTAAATACTTATATAACATCATTCAAACAACAACTTCCTTTATCAGATTTGCAGTACCTTATCTCACCACTCTGCACAGAAAAAGAAACATGAGTTTGAAAGTGGTCAAGACTCATAACTGGACAGGCAATTGTAAGGAATGCCAACTTACAAAGATGGTCCTGAACAACTCAACAAAAGACAGGAGTTTGACTAATCTCTGACACAATCATCTTAATTACTCTACAGAAGTTTTGTCATGTTTTTTGAAATACGACACTATCTTTATCTTTAGATTTTTATCTTTATTTTCCATCCCTGATAAATCTTTTTGAGCATGGCAAAACGCCCACAAGGGATTCAGCGGCGGTTCAGAGCACTTCCCTGCAGCTGGCAGTGCGCGGGTGGGAAGCCTTTCCTCGCCCTGCGGCGGCTCCGCGTGCGCAGCGCGGGC
>WAAE01012197.1:0-18148 GCA_013400495.1 Nicator chloris | reverse complement strand
GGCCTGCGCGGGGCCACAGCGCCCCCTGGTGCCCGCTCGCCGGTCGCCGCCGCGCCTGCGGTTTGCGGCGGAACCGCGGAGCAGCGCGGTAACGCGGGATTCAAAAAGCTGGGCTCCTTAACCCTTGCTGCGTGAGTTCCTCGCGGTACGGTTTAGAAATGAACTGTATGAGGATATACCTGAGCAAGAACCACTCCAATCTGCAAGGAGAAGTTAAAAACAAAGCGAAGAACTTCAGGAACTAATCCATATTGTGTATTAGGGATACAAGGGATTTGCATGCCAAAAGATGAGGAAAGGGGTCTGTTTATACTCAACGGTATATGGTGTTCTAAACGAGAAGAAAACTGTTGAGTAAATTAACACTAGTTTTTCAAATAAACCAGGACCTTACCATATTAAGGGCAGCATTTTTATGTTATTACAAGTGATCAGTTCACCATCCACTTTAGAAAACACAGAAGATATAGTCCCTAAAAAGGAAGGGAATCATGCCATTGCCTAGGATTTGTTCTGAAGACATTCAAGGATAAAAGAGCTAAAAGCACAGCTGAAACAACAAGCACTAATAACAGAAATTAATACTACAACACCTGTTTTAATCCTTTGAAAGTAAAAGCACATAAGCAGTAATCAAAGCAGCTTGGTTTACTTCTGTATAGGATCTGTTAAGGCACTGGAAAAACACTCTAGTAAAAGCTCTAGGATTGCACAAGCACATTACCAGTGAATCAGTAACACCCAGCAGAATAGCAGCACATGCCATATTAGCATCTTCTGCTACAACTCACAAACAGAACTGCATCAATTAAGCTAACAAATGGGTAACACAGTGCCATTACTCTCAGCATAAATCAATACAATGCACGAGGCAAAGAAACTAAGAATATTTCACAAAACCCCCTCTAAATATAATGTAAATATAAATATAAACCTGCTAGACATGCCTCTGTGGCCTTACCTTTTGTTATCTGAACACTGAATGCCTTCAGGCGAGCTGAGGGCTAGTAAGTTATCAGTCACCTGTGCCTTACTTTCTTGCCTCTAGTTCTCCTATTCTTTAGCTCCTTTCATCTAAAATCTGTTACAGCAATACTTCAAGTAAACCTCAATTTTTGTAATTTCCTCCTCACTCAAATTCTAGCTCACATTCAGTAAACAAACAAGGACAAATTTGACTCCTCTGTTCAACTTCTCTTCCTCCCCCCCCCCCCAACAAGAGTAGTCCAGCAGGTAAAAATGCAGTATCCCTTTTAATCCTAGACCCTTAGTTACACACAAGCACAGTTAGCTCCTAACCCACATGCTGTCACAGCACTCATCGTCGAGTAATTGGAATATTAAGCACACATTTGTTTTCTTAATTGCTTTCTCAATTATAGTAAAGAAACAACAGTAGAGCTGCTGCTATTCAAAAGTACACAAGGAAAAAACTTCCAAGCGTCTAGAAAAATGAAAGAAATTTCTAGGAAAGCAAATAACCAGCTCTTTTTGGACTCATACACTTTAGCTGAAGACTTACAGGGTGTAACACAGCAAGGCAGTTCCCAGCTCAGAGTCATGAGTTCTTAGTATAGCTCTCCAACAGCAGTGTGCCTGCTCTCTAGGTTTCATTTTGGCTATTTTGAACTAGAAGAACTTCAGTTTTGATTTTCCCAGCTACAAATCTCATGAGTTAATGAGTCAAAGAGACAAACAAGGAGTTTACATTTCAAATTTGCCATAAGAAAAATTCATATATAAAGCTTCAATTTCTCCTGGTTAGTTTCATGTGAAACTTAAATTAAATAAAAAGTATATTATTTGTCACAACCAACTAGTAAAGCATAGCCAGTTGCAGTTTAAGGCTTTGTTTTCCCTCCATATGCTTCTTTTGACCATAACAGTGCAGGACACGAGGCAGAAAATGTTATCACATAAGACTGAAACCCCAGGATCCACAATGAGAACCATCAACAAAAGGTTACCAACACTGCCTACACAAGACTTCTCAATGATAAACTTAACGACTCTTTTTATTCAAAACAGATTATGGTACCTTCAACTCGCAGGAGAGGAAAAGCTGTACTGATAACTTCCAGGTCAGTTACTTAGCTTTTGTCCACTAACTTCACAAATCCTATAGGTTCTTATGAAGGCCAGCTTAGAAGTTTTAGGATATAAACAAACAGTTTCCTCAAACCATAGTTCTTTTGAGTAGTTTCTGTGAAGCTCTATACACCCTTACAGAAGGCCAGGTGCTTGGTATTTACGAAGCTCATCAGCTAAGCAACACAGGCAGACTGCCACAGCTGTCATATTAGGAGGTTGCATTCCCCTGTAGTCCTGATCATCCTTGCAGGGCACAATATAGCTGGACAGTTTCCACTTATTGCTCACATGCATCACCAAAGGTCATTTCTCAACAAAATATTTTTTTTAATGGTCCATAATCTCTTCCTGGCAGACTGTTACGTATCTCACAGCTAAGTTAATTTGCTGTTGAAAACATTAGTCCTTTTTTAATATGTTTGCCTCAAAGACACTATTAAAAAGTAAAAGGTTACCGACCTTTTTACAAAGGACTAAAGAATCTGACATTAAAATGTCATGTGATTATAACAATCATTCCTTACAAGAAATGCTAATTTTTTCAGTTTTATTCCTTCATTTAGAGATGAAAGGAAACGTGGTCTTCTTTATATGTCAATTTGCATCACATGACTTATTTTTCTAGGCCTGCTTTGTGTCTAATCTTATATCTTATATGGTTTCAGATGATTCAGACATTCTTGAAGAACACAAAGAGCTTATAGTATTGGCTCTTCCTTGGATTTTTTTAATGCCTTGTTTGCTCTAATATGTTTAATGCTTGTGAAAGACGCCAATGGTTTCATTGGCATTTAGAAATCTAGTTCTCAAGCAGTAACATTGGCAAAGCAGAAGTTGCAAGTGTAGGCTTCTCCACAAAGTTCTGCTAACATGGTTCAATGCCATCTCATCCTATTATTTATTACAGTTTATATACCTTGCCCGATGGGGATGTCAGGCATTTTTGTATGTTTCCTGGATCATTCTTGGAGTTCTTTCAGGCAGCCATATTCATGTCACATGTGCCATTTCCAATACCAGTAGCACCATTGACATTAAGCAAAAACTTCCCCAGCCACAAATTAATTTATGATTCCAAGATGAATACATCTGATCATCCCAAATCATTATTGCTTATATTTTCCAGGCACTCTATTGATAATTCAATTTAAGGCATATTCTCTGTCTAGCCCTCCGTGTGAAGAGTGTTTTGCCATGGAAAATTTCCCAAGATACTCTCCAGTAAACAGGAAACTTCCCTCTTCACTTTGTCTGTTCTGGTTTTATTGTGATTTCTCTTCCCACCCAGCTTTAAATTTCTGTAGATCTTCAGGATTCTCTTGCAGAATTTCTAAATAATAAATACATACATTCTAATAAATACAGAAGCTACTAATAAAGATTCCTTTCTGGTGGTTGTTGCTCTAGCTCATTTTGGCCTCCTAGTATGTTTCTGCATTTAATAAAAATTTATGGTTCTTTCTGTTTCCTTTTTTAGATACAAATTCCTTTTTGCCTATCTTTTTTGAAGGTGCCATCTGTTTGTTTGGCTTTTTTTATAATTGTCTCCTGTGGTTTAATTGTGTTGGCATCCTTCAGAGCTTGATCCTGTAGCACACCAGAAGGGTAAACAATTGTACAAAATGTCCTACAGCAAACTGCCAAAGAACATAATATAAACAGTGGATTATGGACTTGAGGGCACCCTGAAATTTAATTCACAATGTACTGCAAGTCTTAATGCTAAGACTAAAAGCATTATTAAGCATTCTATACAATAACCACATTCCAAAGCACAACAAGAAGCACAGAGCAATCCAAGTAATCAAAAACTACTCTCAGTATAGGAAAAGCACCTCTGCACAATCTTTTGGGAAGTGCCTATTCCTTTCCCTAACTCACTGTCACTATACTGAATTAAAACTAGCAAGTTTCTAAACACTACCCAGAATCATGCCAGTGTGACCAACAGAAGTAAAAATCTAGGACTCTTAAATAAGTGGGTGCCACATTCAGGCACCAGCCCCCTTATGTACTGTGTAGTGGGAGCTTGACTTAATTTGTCAAAAAAAGCCTGAAGGATGTATCTGATTATTATAAGGTTATCTATGAGAAAGTATTTGAACAAAACAGAAATTATTTTCTAAGGTAATCAATGCACACTCCAAACAAGAACTAAAACAAGATCACATTATTCAGGGCACTATTGTAGTGCATACAGAGGCCTTGTGAGAAAATTGCTACAGTACTAAACATAGAGAATCTGGTAGAAGACTATCTTGAAAACCTACTATATGCTTTATTACACTCTGCTTTAAGACAGCTTAATTCTCTGGTTTTACACAGAATTCTTTGTACAGTCCAAGTAAGAAAATAACATTGCTACAAATCACGGGAATTGGATCTTAGGCCTCTCAAAGTTTCATTGCTGAGCCATGTCATCTGACTAGTCACACAAGAATACATGTCAGCTTGTAGCTTGTCTTGGAGATGATTAGAGATTTTTTTTGAAGGAGCTGAAGCTAACGTGCTTAAGCTATTGAACAAAAATGTCATATATGCTCTTTATGTGCACTTTGTTCTCCATATTAAATCATATGCATCATAGATCTTTAAGGACAAAATTACTGATGCACAGCACATGTGCTCTTTTAACCACCACAGTTAACTCTAGCAAAGTATTATCAAATATAGGAGTTACTAAGACTATAGAAAGGAAATTAGCACGCTCTATTTTCTCTGCTATTTAGTTGTCATCTCTCTGGCCTTTTTTCCCCATAATGATTTAATCTTGTTGAAAATTTTGGGTCCACATTCTGATAATGCCCTCCAGTAATTGGAGTGAGTTCCCAAAGTTAGGTGGATTTTTTTACCCTTGTAGGCCCTACATTTTTTGTCTGGCAATACTTCGCAAAATTAATGATTGCCTCCAATTTTTTATCACTACTACTACCTATGGGTTTTGGTTTAAGATGTATGTTTCTCTATGTGGCTTTTTCCCCATTTCCAAAGCACATTTCTGCTGGACGCTGCTTGGTCTCAGCACGATATCTAGCAACTAAACTTTCGGCACTGTCATTTTGCATCTTTTGATTAGTTTGGCCTCTTCCCATACTTTCACTAGAACTTCAGTATGCTCTTTATCCGATTCATCACTCTTTACAGGAGATTAGCCTCCCTGAGGAGAATAGCAGGGCCTTGCCAACAACACCGATATTAAAAAGCAACCACAAATTAGCAGCTATGACATCGGACCTGGTTTTCGTTACACATCCCACCGAGAAAACTTTCCTGGTGCCCTCGGCGTAAACAAGGATTGGGTAAACTCGAAGTCTCACAAATTCAAGGCAGAGAAGCGCTTACTTTCTGGAATGTTTCCAGTGAAGGGGCCGCCCGGAGGAGGGGCCGTCACCTCACAGCCTCCGCCCGCCCGTGCGAGCCCTGGGCGCTCGTCCTGCACCTGAGCGCGGTCCAACAGGTCCGTGCAGCCGCGGGCCGGGCCGGACAGCCGCACACCGCCTTTCCCTTCCTCGGGCCGCTCCGAGCCCGCCTGAGGGGAGCCCGTGCCGGGCGCGCGGGCCGGGTGGCACCAGCGCCCCCCAGCCCAGCGGCGCCGCGAGGGACGCGGCGCTCCCGCCCCGGGCCCGCCGGCCATGGAGCCGCCGGCGGCCGCCGCTCGTCAGGTACCGGGCGGACACTGGGGGCAGGCGAGGTGTGGGACTCTGCGCGGCTCAGCGAGCCCGCCGGCACCCGCCGGACTTCTCTCTGCGCTCCGCGGCCCGTGGGGCGGGGATGGGTGTGAGGGGCACCGCGGCCGGTTGCGGCGGCTCAGGGCGACCGGCCGCTGGAACGTCCCCGCTCCGCCGTCGGGCGGGCGGCAGCGATGGCTTTTTCATCGCTGTTCAGGTGCCCCGAATTCGTAGGAGGAAGAAAGAGTTAGAGAGGTACCACGCAAGGGGAGAAATGCGCTCTCGGGGGTCTCACCCTTGTGAGGCAGGGGAAGGGCGGCTGCTCGGCACGGCTGAAATTCGGTGTCGCGTGAGGACCAGAGCGTGAGCGCCCCGTCCCCAGCCGTGCCCCACCGTCTGCTGCCGTGCCCGCTGCTGTCGCTGCCGTAGCAGGTGGCCTTGGCTGGCCCATGGCTCGCAGGAGAGGACCCTGCGAGAGGCAGACGCCTCCCGTTCACCTCTCCCGCAGCCTCCCGCGTTGCACAGCTCTCTAGCCGGGCTCCCAGCTGGCATCCCTCCCTATCTGCGGGCCAGGGGCGCCCTCGGGAGCGCTGCTTCTTCACACAGGAGCCGTTTCACCTGTGTCAGAACTTTTTGTTGCGTTTTCTTTTTGCCCATTTAAATATGTCGCTTCCAACTCGGGAAAGGGACCGGGGCTTAGCAATGCACATTGTGTTAATTTCTTGTAACAGCTGAAGACAGGAAACTGGACTGTTCTGTTCAGTGCAATTTCACCTGTACTGTGCTGTTAACAGAGAGCATTAAAATTTCAGGAGAGAATGACAGTGTTGCTTCTGTTGCTGAAATCAGTAGTGAAATAAAAGTGTAGCATAAGTCTAGATAAGAAACAACTAAGGGAAAATGTTACTTATGAAACTGTGTGATATGAAGAAGATAGGAAATAGTGGTTAGTTTTTCTGTGATGACACAAAAGACTTGGGGACACCAAGTGAAAATACTGAATGGTAGATTCAGAACAAATTAAAATACCTATCTCTTCTTAGGATGCATAATTAAAACGTGGCATTCACTGACACACAACATTGTAGATACTAAGACTTACACACAGTTTCAAAAAAGGGAAAAATCAAGCAGCAGTCCGCTAAGAAGTGTGATGCACCAAGAACACAGCCACTTTGGGAAGTCCAAAATTCACAAACTGAGGAAAACTGGGACAGGAAAGTTATTTGCTAGCTAGCTATTTTTCTGTGTTCTTATGCTCTTCCCTAGGCACCTTCCATGGTCATCACTCAGAAATGGGACACCATGCTATACTGGCCTTTGATGTGGGACAGTATTACCCTTGTGTTAGTGCTGCTTAAGGATCAAAGGTTCCATTTGAATGTGTAGCCCTACTGGAGGCAGGCAATCTTGTGCTTGTCAGTTTACGTGTCTATCTACAGATGACTTTGATTTTTCAGTAATTTAATAATTTTTCCAGGAATATTAGTGACAAGCATCATACTACCTGCTATGTGTGTTAAATAGGCTTCTGCATCCATGAAATAGTGGTTTTACCTTCATACTTAGTACACAGAACACAGGCAAGCATTTTATTTATTAAATGCGTTCTCCTCTCTTGAATTTTGCAACTTCAGGTAAAATACAGACTTTATAATCATAATTCTGAAATGTTCTCTGGCAGAACAGTGGTGATCTAAAGAGAGGATTACTGCATGTTTATGAAAAAGTTCTTTTTTGAAGATACAAATGTTAATTTTTGAAGCTACTGGCTACATATTGTGCTTTGAACTTTGGTTCTTTCCCATAGAAACTTTCTGGGACTAGCTGATTTTATAGTGTCATTAATTTTCATAATTAACTAAGCCAGTGAATGGCACAGAAATATTTAAAATACTGGATAAAACCTTGAGTTAGCGTATGTTAAGATGTTGGCGTGCTTTACTAGTAAGTCCTGAAATTAATTTCATTTCCCTGATTAAGGAACGTTTTTTACTGACCCATTGTATTAGCCAAAATATTTTCAAAAATACCTCATTCACATTTCTGCCTTTGAAACATGACTAAGAATGTCTTTGTTTAGCAGCCTACCTTTGAGTTGATATATATTTCTGTCCTTCCACTTACTATTTTTCAAAGAATTACAGAAGATTATGGATCAGACTTATGCAGGAATTAGCTGCTTAATACCCCTTTGATTTCTCACTGAAAAAAAAAAATGGGATTTATTAACAAAATACCTCTACAAATCTGAGTCTATGACAATTTTTAAAAACCTTTGATAGACTATGTGCAAAATCCTTGTTCTCACCTATTTTTCTCATGTATAATGTTTTCATTATCTTCCTGAAATAGGTAAACACAGATGACCAAATAGCCCTCCTTAGTAAGCCCAGGAATAAAGGAGGAAACAGTGATCTGGCATCAGCTGGGTTTAACATTATTAATTCAATCATAGGATCAGGCGTTATAGGTAAGTTTGCTTTTCTTCACTATCCTGTATTCAGCCTTGTTTATTCGTGCATGACTATCCAGCTTGGAGAGTAACACTGACTCCTTACTTTCTGCTGCTGTTTTTGAAGATCTTTCTCTGTACTTATTTGCTTACTTTGCAAAAATGCAGAGGTATCAGTTGAGACCATACCTCAGTGACAAATACCCCAGAGTCTCCTGGCCATAATGATCAGAGACGTTGGGAAGGTGCTGACTGAACTTCATACTTTTGTATGAACAATTTGTCCAACAGTTTGTCCACTGAAAATTATCTTTTTTGAAGTTATTAGAGCATGCTGGTCCAATTTGGGAGATTACTAGCATTTTTTAAAATCTGAATTTTTCCTTACTTTGATTCTCACAAATATTTGAAAAGAGTCTTGTAGAAACTCTCCTTTTCTGCTTTGCAGGATTGCCATATTCGATGAAGGAAGCTGGTTTTCCTCTAGGAGTACTGCTTTTGTTTGTGGTTGCCTATATTACAGGTACTCTAAAGGCAGTTTCTGTTATAAAGATAAAATTAGTCCTGCAATATTTTGGCTGATCTTGAGCTTAATGATACCTTAAACAAGTACATCTATGACAATAAAAATGACTAATTTTTTCCTTACCTCAATAATCCCTTGAGCAGATTAGTAAAAGTAGAGAATTACACTGTACAACATATGAAGCTGCTTTTTGACTGCATTTATTTTCATAAAGCCTTAGTTCCCTAGTCGAGGTAACATTTGAAATAATGTTCTTATTTGTGCCCTCGTAATCACCTGTTTGAGTCCCCTGGTTTTATCCGAGTTAAGAGACTGAATCTTGAGTGGGTTGTATATGACTTTTTTTAAATAGACCACAGAATGAAAACCTTTGATTGTTCTATGATTTTAAGTATTTTTTGTCCAATATGAGCCTATAGCTCCTGGGTTTGGTGGGTTGAAAGATCTTGTGAGACTTCTCATCCCTACTCTTCCTAATGCTACTGCTTTTCTTCTAACAGACTTTTTTTTTTTTTTTTTTTTTTAAGAGGACTAAAAGAAGGTGAAAAGTAATTAAACACAGGTTGGCTCATATTGTCTTTAACAGTAATTTTATATTTTAACAGATTATTCCATTATATTACTGATCAAAGGAGGAAATCTGTCCAGTACTAAAACGTATCAAGAACTGGTCAAAAAAACATATGGTCTTGCAGGTTATCTAATCCTTTCAACTCTCCAGTTTTTATATCCATTTATTGGTAAGATCACATAAAATATAAATGTTTAAGTTTTATAAGTAACAAGCTTTTTCACATTACTTCATTGTTTTACTGATTGAATATTAAGAACTATGTAAAGAATGTACTGTATATGCTTCTTTGCTATTTAAAAAAATTATGTTGTGGGTTCTGAAGAATGACTGAGGATAATACGATGAATTGAAGGATCAGAATAATAGAAATGGACTGAAATATAACAGCAGAGAAATTGGTGGTCACATGCTTAAAAATTAATTACAAAAGTAGCTAGAAAAATAGCAAAGGAGATTCTATTCTAGGTTGAGTAGGAGGGCACAAAGTTGATGTGTCTGGAAAAAAAGGAAAATACAAATTTAGGAATATATTGAATTAGTATTATTTCAGAAATGTAATGTTACTGTAATTGGGAAAGCCACTTTAGGTCTTGCTAGATTATGTGAGCATTAGTTCAGCCTCATACCCAGCAAGGTACTAGGAAATTGGGCCATCAAGACCCCTTTGAAGAAGAAATAGTAAATTAACAAAAAGGTGTAATCTGGGCAGGAATTTCTTAGACCAGAAGCTTGAAATAAAGTTATATTTTGCATCAATCCCCTGCTGTAGCAACATAATTAAATCAAAACTTAAATAATCTTGGTATTTTCACACATGGGGCTGTAAAACGTGATGACTTGATATATCAAGAGTCTAGACTTGGTGATCACACAGTCACAGATCAAAATTCCTATTTTAGGTCTGGCTACAGGTACATGAGACTTTTAAGGGCGTCAAGTTCCTGTTACTGCAGGCAACAGTGTTACACGGTTAATTATGCTCCTTCATAAATCAACTAGCCATTGGTCATGCAAACCCAAATTGTACAGGTTTCAGTCCTTACCACAGAGCTATGGTTATGCTCTTGTATGTGTTTGAATTAATTTATATAAGTTGTGTTAATGACTTACAATTTCACACAACACTGAATATTTATGTATGGTTAAGGTAAATACCTAAATATTTGCTGTCTAAATGCTGAAGACCACGAGAGTGTACAAACATATTTTGTGTGCATGTGTACACACGTGCACAAATTTACACACTCTTAGTGTAGAGTTAGATAAGATTGAAATGTAAGTGTTAAGGCCACATCACTTATTAATGCGAGGAGGGAATCAATCAATCAATCCGTATCTGATATCTTAATCTATTTTCTCCTTATTTTTCTGCTTTAAAGAGTTTGCTAGCTTTTTGCATGAGTTAGAAACAAACAGTTTTAGAAAGCCTTTTTTATCCTCTTCTGATGTAAGTTTATATGGCTACTCAGCACAATGGCCTTGCTTATCAGACTGCAATATTGCTTAGGTTGTACCTGTTAAAAAAGAGAAGCGTTGAATAATTATTTTTTTAAAGCTGAAACTTACAAGTTGTTGCTGCTAGCCAGAATTCATATTAGAGGGATAGTGGCGTATAATCCTCAAGTCTACAAAATGTGTGTATTCAGTGTTAATCAAATATTTTGGATATGACTTGTACTAACAAAAAACTTGTTTTCTTTAAGCTATGATCAGTTACAACATAATAACAGGAGACACTTTAACTAAAGTTTTTCAGAGAATTCCTGGAGGTAAGATGCATTTCAGAATTTTAAGAACGGGGGATTAAGTATTGGATAAAAGTGTAACATAAGTTTTTGGAATTACCTGTAATTTGGCTTCTAAATTACTCTTAATTTTAGTTCAAATTAAGAACTTGAAGCATATGTCTATGAGTGGGGATTTTTGAGTTTGTTTTTTTTTCTTCAATAAGCCTTTCCCAAATAAAAACTATGAATCCTAGTCCTTGGCTATCAGTGGACTCAGTGTCAGTGAAGAGACCAGATGCTTCAGTGAAATACTAAACAAATAGAAGTGAGTCTTCCACAGCTGTGTATTTACAAGATTATTTGGTTTGTAATTTTTTTAGATATTTCCTATAATAATAACAATTCAAATAGCGAAACTGTACTTCATCTAATGAATTATTCTGGATAAGCTGCAAACAATACAGTGAACATAATGCTTTTTAACTCATGCCCCCTTGTTTCCCTTCCCGTGCTCTTAAGTTTTCACAGCAGCATCAGTGGAGCAATATGTGTACGTGTTTGATATCTACTTTAGCACAAAAGCAGCTAAGTTAAAACATTCTTCACTGGGAAATTAAACTGAGAGAAAACATATCTGTAATGAAGTGGAAATGTGTATTTGTATGAACTGTTTCATTTCCACAGGAGAAGTGTGATTTTTCAGCATGTGAAACCTGAAAGGTGTGGATGTAGTTTTAGTTGTCACACTCTGTTGTTCTGTGAATAGCTGATCAAGTTGATAGTGACAGTGAACATCTANATAATATGCCTTCTGTAATAGGGGGAATCCCCAGCATGGCAAATCTTATTACCTGTCTGGTAGAATACTTGCCTGGAAAGAGATGGGAAAGCATTATAATTCCCCAAAGAAAAGAGGGAACAGAACACTTGAGTTTTCCGTGTCAATTGCCAGACACTTCCCAGCCATAATTATTCATCAAGTATTCATTCGAGCCAGTGATTTATGGTGGCCTCATTGAAACTTGGAGATGTTTTATTTTAAGTTATCATTGGCTTGAAAAAACCCACCAGTTATGCAAACAAATCCCACTGACTGCATGGAATATTATAACAGCATTGTTGCCTTCACATGGTGATCTACTTTGCAAGTGGAAGCCAGCTGATGGCAAGAGATGCTCAAAAGAAACCTCAAAATTAACTTACTTTAGGCCATTTCTTAGAGAACAATGCTGTCCTAAAGAGCACAGTAATTGATGTCAAGCCAGAGTATCAAAAAATTCTAAGGACTAAATGGCAGAAAGAAGTAGTGGAGTTTTTTACTTGCAGTCTCCCAGCATTGACCCAGACATGATGAAAGACATTAGTACCAATCTATATGTAGGAATCCAGACTTTGCAATTTTGATTTAATATATCCCATATGTTATGCATTTGGTTTGAATTTGCAGAATTCTTGTGTTTATGCCCATGCTGTGCATGGCTTTCTCAGTGTTAGTTAATGCCTGGTTTTCAGTGTTACTTAGCCTGAGTAAAGGGAATAAAAGCTTGATCACCAACAGTTTATTACTTCTAACCTTTCAAATGTAGCTAATCTTTTCCTCAAGTTAGTCTCTTAAAGAAATAAATTATTTTCTTTTTTGCTTTAGTTGGGCTGGATAACGTGCTTACCGACCGTCACTTCATAATTCTCCTTACCACCATCATCTTTACCTTACCTATATCTTTATATCGAGACATAGCAAAATTGGGAAAGGTAAATCATAACAGCAGTTGATTTTTGGTTTATTGTTCTGTTTGAAAATAAGTGCCAATTATAACTTGGTGTAAATAATTAAAAAATGCATTATGCTGCTTAAAGGACAACCTTTCAACAGCCTACTGACTGAAGTCACATTTTTACCTTTACAGATATCTCTTCTTTCTCTGATTCTAACCGTTGTCATCCTGATTATTGTGATGGTGAGAACAGTAACCTTTGGTCCACAAGTGTGAGTATTTTTACACTTGCCACAAAGTGAGCTTTTGTTCATATATAATCTGTTATTTCCTATTGCATTTACCTGCATAGTTGTAGAACATGCCTGCTTTGGAAAAGACATACTTAAAAAACCTCTATCAATAGTAATACAAAATGAACAGCTAAATACACTTAATCCTTTATAATTTTTTCTTCTATTGGATATAAACAAATCTAGAGAAAGTCTCAAAACCCCTAGAAATAAATGAGAAATTATGGATGACTAATAGCAGGTGGGTCCTGAATTGGCATTTGAGATTGTCTGTCATTTGAGATTTTTTGTTATTTTTTTCCCTTATTGTCAGACTGCCTGTATTTACAATCTTAAAATAGCTACTATCTTAGGAATGTTTTTCTGATAAGACAAATACAATAACTTCATAATAAAAATCAAATACTGAGATTTTTTAAAAAATAACAGAATAATAAAGTCTTTATTTTGTCATTTGAGAAAACTATATAATATGAAAAACTCTTACAGCACTCATACTCTGAAAGTAGCATTTAACATTGGACTTTGGAGTGTTCTAGACAATTTAGTACACATAAGTATATGTTGTGACATTATTTTTATGATTATATTTAAAGAAAGTGTTATGAATTTATTATCTTTCCTTAAAGGCTTAGAAGGGCTGGTTTTTTTCTCATAAACCTGGAACAGGTTTATATGGTACTTCTTATGTTTCCCTAAGTAAATTCTTCCACCAGGATTGTTTCATCAGAGTTAGGCACAATTGTTTGTTTGTATTACTGCTGTGATACATGGGTTAATTGCAGGGTATTCAGGTTTAATGGCAGGAAGATGCCTAGAACAGCAGCTTCTTAAGTAGTTGTACCAGATGATGTTGTCTGTCATCCACAGAATCTCTCTCTCAGAACAGTGTGGAACTTCCCTCCCCACCATATTTCTGGAGCAGCATGTTTTTCACACTGAGTGTCAAAGGGGTATTTTAAAGGTTAATCTCAAATCTCCCTGTTAAAAAAGGAAGAATCTATATATAATACTTACTGATAACCTTGTTACTATGGTAACATTTCTTCTCCACAGTTGTGATGCACTGAAAAATATGGAATGTATGGTTTTATTTTTTCTTACAGTACATGCTGTTTGGTTTTAAGTGATTCTTGAAGTTTTACTTCTTAATTCTTTAGAGACTTCCATTTCTGCCTTTACACTTCTTGTTTTGAAAAATGCATCTAGCAAGTTGATAAACAGTTGGTAATTTTTTTCTCGCCAGCATTCTGTTAATGTCTATTTTTACTATCTTTGCTATTTTTATTTTACAGTTAGACATAGACATATACTTCAGTTGTTAAAATCTTTCATTTTGTTATGTGTATAATGGTATGACTTTTTTTTTTGCAATGGAAATAATGAGTAGTGTTATATTTTAGTATAGGTCTCATCATATTACAAGTGAAATGAGTGAATTAACACATTTACTGGGAATCCTTATTAAAATACAATACAAGCCAGAGTTCCCAAAGAGATTTTTAAAAATCATTGTTATGAAAGCACAGTCCTTGTATCTGTCAGGAAAAGAATTTGCACAATCCTGGATAAAGGCTTGATGGGGACAAGAATATTTAATCCCTACTATTGTTATATGGCAGAATTGATTATGTGTCTACCATTGATGACAGGTGATTGCCAAGAACAAATTAGACAATTCCATGGTTTCCTGTTCCAATCCTTAACTAGCCTTTTCTTATGAATTCTTCCTAAATGTGTATGATTCCATTTCATATTTGATTGCTTCTTGGCCTAACCACAGTGGATATGGACAGCAAACTGTTTATTGTGAGTTTATCCTTTTTCAAGTGCTTGAAAAACACCTGTAAAAAAGATGTACTTTGTCCCCCTTTGGGGATCCTTTGTATAGACTAAACAAGCACAGTTCCTTTAGGATTTCTCTTTTTGTCATTTCCTATGCTTCTAATAATGCTCAATGGCTGCCTTAAGTTTTCTGCAAATTAAAGTGGAATTGTGGTGCCCCCCCTGCCTAGGATATTCCCTCTGGGGAGCAGAGAAGAATGATTGATGTATCTTAAATGCAAAATGTTTGAAGGTCTCTTTCAACTGTATCCCTTGAGGATTGCCATGCCTCTGTTTGTATAACCTAGTTTGATGTTAGCCTCTTTGGAAAATAGCATGATATCATGAATGTGCCTTGAGTTTGCAATCTAGTAGAACTACCAAGCACAAGGTACTCTGCAGAACTGTTTGCTGGTGAATTTTTCTTTCTTTGATAGTCTTCTCATGAAGTTTGGAGTTTGTTTGTTTGTTCTCCCCGCCTTGTTCTTTTGAAGCCTTTTTATCCTCTGCATAACTGTAGAATTTGTCATTACAGAATTGAATGCTGCTTTATCAGACGATTTCTCCATTTACCAACATACTTCTGATTTTTCATCCCATTCTCTAGCATGATTGTGTTGATTGCACATTTCATGCTTTCCATTACAGACACTTTTTGCTTTTTGTTCCATCATTCAAGTCATTGCTGAATACATTCAAAAGTACTGAACTCAGGTCAGGTTCCACTGGAATCCTATTTGGATGTCTTCCCACTTTGATAATTACTTGCTGAGTAGTTTTCATTTACCTTTAGATTTTTCAAAGTGAATACCTCTTCCCTTTGAGAGGTACAAGATCATTATGTGGAAATGATAAAACTCTTTTTGCCTAAATGCTTTCCATGCTGTAGTTGAAAATTAAATCTTACTTGGACAACAAAGCAATAAAGGATATTTTCTGCAATAATCTGAAACTTTCTGCAATGTTTTAGACCATCAGAGAAACAACAAGATTATTGCTATTTTAAACAGGAATTACAAGGTTTTCAATGTTGCTTCTTTTTGTTTGTTTGTGTTCCTCTTTATTTGCTTTGGGTTTGGGGGAGGTTGTCCAAGGACATTTTAGGAATGCTATTGTTACATTCTCATGAGAAAAACAAAATGTATTTAAGATGCAGGATTACTTGGTTTAATTTATTTCCTCCTATGACAAATATAAAACTGAGGTACTTCTTTTCAGTGTTCGTTTTGGTAACTATCATTCATATGATTATTGTTAACTGAATGACTTAATAAACCTGCTGAAAGAATCCAGTGTTCGGGATTATTGGGAGTTCATTCCCAGGATTTTAATATGTTGGATAAAAATACATTTTGACCTGATCTTTATTCCCATCTGCTTATGGCTGAGTATTTACTTAATGTGATCAGAAAAAATAGGTAAGAATTAACTCAAAACTGCAAAGTGCAGCATGTTAACACTGCATGGAATAACGTCGTGCTTCAAACCTGAAACTAACATTCCTTGCTGTAAAAATAAATATTTTATATAGCTTATAAAGAGGGATCATTTTAATTTAATTTGGTGTTCTTTAGCAAGAATGTTATGATGTCAGTGTCTCCATAATACATAAATGTCTATGAAAAACTTCAAGAGCATCTGCTACACATAAAGAGAATGTGAGAATTACTCAACTGGCAGCTGATCACAGGGATAAAACACCAAGGACTCAGGAAAAAAACTTGAAAGTAAAAAGTTGATTCCTTCCTCCATATAAAAAAACAAGTAGTAAGAAAAGGTAAACTTTAGTGATGATGAAATTAAAAAAATCCAACTAAGCTACTTTATATTTACAGAACTGTTAAGTAATTCATTAAGGAAGAAAGAAGAGTAGAAGTAGCTGTATCTAAAGTTGGGCTGACATAACAGCTTTGCCTTGTCTGTGTTCTTTCACAAGATGACTTTGATTAATATAAAATCCAAGGCTAATGTGAGCTGTGTTCATTTTCTTTCCATTATATTGAATGAAGTTATATTCAGCATCTATGAACTTTTCAGTATCTTTAAACTTTTAAAGTTCAAAAATACCTAGAAACATATTTTACCTTAGAATTAAATTAAAATGTTCGAATTAATTTCCTAAATGTTTAAATCATTGAATTAAAGCTGAATGAATCTGTGAGATTATTCTGTATTAGATGCTGGTTTGCACCTGAACTTGGCAGTTTGACCCTGATCTTCAATCCAAAACAATGGAATACTTTTGCTCATTCCAACATGTAGCTCCCCTGTCAAAAACATGACTTCGTTCCTCTATAGAAATCACTTTTCTTTTTTCAAGTCAGTGTTTCATAGCCACAAGCTGGTTGAGGTCAGGGATATTTATTTCTCTTGCCTTTATTAAAGGTGTTTTGCTTCTCATACAGTCTTCTGCTGCAGGATTTCTATTTAAATGACAGAAAAGATTTTTGTATACCATCGATCTTAAGATGGGGACTATTATGCTGCAAGTGTTTTACAAGGAGTAAAAGATAGGCCATCTTAGACTGCCAAACAAATTTCCCCAACTCTTACTCATGGTCTGGATGCTTGCCCTGTTAGGATCTCTTATCCTTTGCCTGGTTCATTTGTTCTTCTCAATTTCCCCATTCTTATGTAGATAAACATGAATATTTTCAAAACTTTATAGAACTCATTAATATGTTTATTATGGTATATTTTCACTTACATAGACTGAATACTAAGTAAAGTCTTACTTTCTTACTCTCTATGTCTTCTTCATTGCTAGGCCTCACTACCTTCAGTCTGTCTTGCTTTTGTTTTAGTTTCAGCTAAGACTCTTTCCTGTATGGGAACTCCCTTAGACTGTCTTTTTACTTAATCTTTTACTCTTTTTGTTCCAAGAACTACAGGAAAATTACATCTCAAGTTTCACTTGTGTTTCAGCTTCTACTATATAGGATAGACAGTACAGCTGTCAGCGAGTGCATTTAGTTCAAAAATGTATTTCTTCTCTTACCTTTCATTGTTTCATCTACCAAATACTTCAGCATGAAAAAACTTCCTGTTCTTGCAAGCATAGCCTATCCTTTTATACACGGAGTGAGAAGCAGAGAGCTAGCTGGTTTTATGTCATTCATGGATTTTCACAGCTAATGCTGTTCGTGTATAAGCAGCAGTTAAAATCTTCCCCTAATAACTCCTAACAAGAATGTAGGTCAGAACAAAGGTCCCCTCAAAAAGAAATCTTGAACAATAGCAGCAGGATTGAAACATCACAAGTTATCCTGTATTCT
>WAAE01012191.1:0-39589 GCA_013400495.1 Nicator chloris | reverse complement strand
GGACTTGATGATCCTGGTGGGTGTCTTTGGACTCAGCTTCTTCTGTGATGTCCCTCATGGAAATGCATTTCTCTGGAACCATGAGCAAAAAATCAATTCAGCTAAAACTTGGTGAAGAATCCTAAAATTAAATTTAAAACCTGGATTGAAAATGAGAATTAATCTTTGTGATATATCACAGAATTGACTTATTCCAGATGTTCTTTAAAGGTGCATCTTGTTCAAAAGTCAACTCCCACAGTCCCTGCAGTTGGGGAATGTCCTGTGTAACTTCGGCTGCAGCCCAAGGTAAACCAGGGCTAAAATTGCGCTGCTGCTACGTAGTTTGTTTCTGCTGAAGCATTCTACTTACCTTTCTTGCAATAGTACTGATAGATGAGCGTAGACAGTGAATCAGAGAAGCTCATGGATCTGCACCGATTTTTTGGTTTTGACTTTTGGTTTATTTTTGCTTCTCAAGCCAGAGCAGCAAAGTTATTCAACTTAGTGTGGACATAAGGGAGGATTGAGGTTGTGTGGCTGAGACACTGCATCTTCTGTCAATCAGTGCAGTGTTGGATGGTTCCAATGGAGTAGTGAAATTTTAGTATTTCAGTATTTCACTGTTAATGGTGTGTTGAAACTTGCTTTTGCATATCATCTTAATATAGTAATCTAGATATATGAAAATTTAGCCTAATTAGTTTCTGTTATGATATTTTTTAGAAAAGCTTCCCAATTCTGAATAGCTCTTTGCCTGCTTGCCTTCCTTCCTTTTTCTGCTTTACGAAAACAATCTGAACAATTTTTTGCAGTTTTGTTGCATCAACTTCTTTTCTGTATCTGGCCACTATTTCCAAAACACAGAGAACTCAGGTAAACTGGTATTTCTTTTTGATATTTGAGAAAAATTTGTAAGACTGTTGGCTGACAAGGCCTATGAAATGAAAGTAAAAAAAAAGTTCATAATTTTAAAATAGTGATAGACACAGCATATCTGCATGAAAGCTCTCCTATTTTATGCTGATTACACTGTCTTTTTGAAGGGATGTATTCAAGTAAAAGTAACGTAAAAATATAATATCAAAATTGTAATTGCTTTCCAAACAACATTTTCTCATCTTGTATTTATTATTTTCTTTATATTCCTGTTTAGTTTGTTTTGCTTCCTATACTCCATAAAAGATTTATTGTACTGTGCCTTCTCTAAATGTTGCTTTCTGTAAAATGCCTTGTATAACTTGTTTGTCCCTTGGCTTCCTTATGGAAAGGATGTCCTGTGGTTGTTTACACTTGTGGATTGGCATCCTTTCTTGGTAATTTTGTGAATGGTATTGCATTTAATATTCTCATGCTTTATCTTATGATGAAGAGATTTGATGATTGTGAGTTATTGGACTGTTCCTTATTAAAAATGGTTTAAAATGAGAGCTACACTGAAACTGGAAGTAAGTGCAGTTAGCAGTATTTCTGAAATGAATGTGAGGAGGGTTGTTCAGAACAGACCTCCATCACCTGTGGGGGAAGTAAGGTGTAATGAGGATGAGGAGTCCTTTTGTAGGGGCCCTGTGTCACTGGGACTAGGAGGTGTAACAATGTTGCAGTATAACATTGAATGTATGTCTTCCTCCTTTCCTATTTGTGCTTAAAAGTTATTTGCCTATTCAGTACAGCTGTTTTAGGAACTAAGCATGCTCATTTGCAAAGTAAGAACAGCAGAATATCTCTGAATTTTTGCTGGTTTCTCTATTCCTTCATTCCAAGTGGGTGGTTATCAGGAAATCTTGCAATCCTATGTCTGGTAGAGATAAGACTGAAAACCAGGAGTGCTGGGAAACAGTTTAAGTCACTTAAGTGAAATTTAGCTTCAGATTGTGCTTTAGAAAAAATGGCCATATGCTGAAAAATGTCAACACATGTTCATAGAAATGAGTAATTATGAAGTGGAACTTGACTTAGTCTCCCTTAGTACTCATATTCTTTTAAAAAACATAAAAATTACTTTTTCTAAAGTAAATTGCTAAAGTTGATTTGTCCAGCTCCTTAGATAATCAAATTTTGTGGTTGATACTGAATAGTGAAATAGAAATAGTGTGATTTCTAAAATAATATCTTCAAAAAAACCCCAACAATTTTCCAGAGTATGGACATGAGTGTTACTGTGAAGATGTTGCAGATGCTCAGAACTGGATTATTGAATATGATGTATTCTTCTCCAGTTTTAAAAAAAGGCAATGAAATGGGCTCAGTCATTGATGTTGAATGCACTATTGCATTAGGAATTCAATTTTGTCTCTCATTTTAGGAGGGTCCAGGGCTTTCTTTTGTCATGGGGCTAAAGAGATTAAAGTGACTTTTGGATGGTGTGGGACAGAGGGGCTATATTCAGTTAGCTGGCTTCTGTGTTGGTGTGGAAGGATGCCAGTAGCTTCCCCCCCAATTATTCATAACAGACAGCTTGCTCTCAAAGCTGCTGCGTGTTCTGGAACCAGAGGCAGGAGGTTTGTGTGGTACCTAACTCATAATTGAGTGTTTGCATTTTCTCCAGGTGCTGTGAGACTCTGCCGTGAATAGAGAAGGAGCAGTGAGGAGTGACGATACAATTGGATGCTTAGGGTTGCTCTGAGATGTCCATGTTCATGACATTTCCCATTTCCTTGGATTTCTTATGGCTTCTGTTTTAACTGCATTTTGATCGTTATAAAAGGTATTCCTTGAGTCTTCAGCTGGAATTTAGTAATAGCTTGGAATACATTGTAATGAATGTTGTAAATTTTATTATGTGTTTTTTGAAGTTTTATTTATCTTCTTTGTCAGGTCAGCATAAAGAAAAAGGTGTTGTCTTTTAATTTTAGGTTTAATATCTGGTAAATTGCTTTGGGCCTTGTGTTTTTTTTTTTTTAAATTATAAAACATGATAGAACAGTGGAAAGGGGAGTTTGTTTGTAAAAAGCCTTGTTAGAGACTTCTTTCTGCCTGTCTTCAGGAAGCTTTATGAAGGTGCAAGGATGATAAGTGGTTCAGAGTGTTGGTTGGATACTTTGATTAGCATTACGCTACAATTCTGCATTTTATACCTTTGTGCAGGTGAGAGAGATGTCCACACCTGTTGGTTTTTTCCAAGGCAATATGACTTCCCAAATTCTCATAAAAACAATGTTGAGACAGACCAAAGGCACATTTGAAAAAGGGCCTGTGCTTATTCTACCACCCAACAGCTCCCCCTCCCATCCTCCCCGTATCAGCTGCAGGGATTGTGTGAGTACTGTCTGAGGCTGACTTGGCTGTTGTCCCAGCCTGCCCTTAGAAGTGAGACTGAGCTTACTAAGGGCAAATCCTTGCCTGAAAGCAAGTGGTTTGGGATATTAATATCTCCAGCTACACTGACTTTGTACAAAGAAGTTTGTCTGGGGCTTGGATTTGCACAGAGAGGTTTGGTTAGTTTTTTTTCCCCTTCTCCTTTTCAGCCCTAAGTTGGTTCTTTTTCAGACGCCTGCTCTTTAGTGCACCCAACGTGGCAACCAAGGTCGCTTTGTTATATGCAGATCTGACAATAGCTGTCTAAGGAAGAAAGCAAAGTGCCTTGTTTTCAAAATACAGCCTTTTCTCCTGCTGTTTTTTCCCATGCCAGGAGATGAATTTGATGTTCCTAGTTACTAATTTTATGTAGTGTTAATTGGTTAGAATGGTTCATGTAATGGTCAGAAGTGACATTTAAAGGTCTCAAATATTAGTCAGAATGTTGCTGAAATGGAGCTTGGGTTTGTTTTCATTGTTCAGGTATGTTTTCATTGTGTATGCTTTTAAGGAAAGGAAGTGGCTGAAATCTTAATTTTCTCTTCAAATGAAGCTCCTGTGCTTTGTGGCATGTTTAGTTTCTGCTTAGCTTAATGTGTGTTCCTGGGGTGAAGAGCCTGTTTTAGTAGCACTGTTGTTAGATGTAATTAGAATGCTTTGTGTTATATGCTTCTGTTGTAATACAAAGGAAACCCTCCAGCTCATTTGAACTACAGCTTTTCTGCAGTTAGATTGGTCTGGTAAATAATTTTTAAAGTGTATGTTTAAAGGTATATAGTAAATGTTTTGAGAGCTCTCAGAGGGAGACCTAAAGGACCCCCAGGCAGGCGCTTGGCGGTGCAGCAGTGACGACAGTGTAGATGCACATGTTCTGGTTGAGACATGGCATTGTCTTGGATCAGGTCCCTGTCCATAAGTCTTGTTTGGAAAGATGAAAATTACTTTTTCTTTTATAAGGCCTAACTAGATGTTTGTGAAAAGCTTTGAGAAGCTTTTGATTAATGACTGTATGTAATGTGATTATATCGCACACAATAATAAAAGGTAGGAGGAGAAAGAACAAAGCCTTTCACAATGCTTCAAGAACTACATTGCCAGCCTTTTACATATGCTGTCTTTACATTTAATTTTTTCAGCTCTTTTCCCCTTAGTCTTTACCACTTTCAGATCAATAACAAAACATGAGACAAACAAATCTCTCTTTAAAACAGGAGGAAGAAAATATCTAACATAGTTAGTGTGGTCTAGTTGTGTTGGTTTGTTTTGTTGGTTTTAAAAAAAGAACTGTTTTTTCTATATTTTGTTTTTACCAAATTTGCAGTTGGTGTGTATTATCTCAATCCATGAAGAATT
Source organism: Nicator chloris (assembly GCA_013400495.1). Lineage (NCBI taxonomy): Eukaryota > Metazoa > Chordata > Aves > Passeriformes > Pycnonotidae > Nicator > Nicator chloris. The sequence continues at coordinate 34,960 of WAAE01012191.1, read as the reverse complement.
ACTGCCTTTTTATTCCTCTCCCCCTACCCTTCCTTTTTTTAAAGACACCAGTAGCTGGTGAAATTGTTTGCAGGCTTTTCAGTACTGGTTACTTAATTTCCTAACACTGTAGAGTAATACTCTGCCCTTGAAAGTCTAAAACTGAGGGGTTTTTAACCTTAGACACCTATTTATCCTCCTTCCCCATTTTTTTTCTGACCTTTGTATTATCCCAGTAACCTTGGCTGCAGGTTTTTTTAGTTGCTTTTGCATTTAGCATGCACCCAGCTCTTTTTGCAACAGAAAAGTAATTTCTGAGTGGTTAACCTGAGGAGGTGTTTCTGGCAGCTGTGGATGACAGGTTTGGGATTTGGTTGGAAACTTGTTGGAGGTGTGGTGGAAGGACTTGCTTGGGAGGACCAAGGACACTGCGCTCCAGAAGCTGGCCAGAGAAAAGCAGCAGAGCTGGAAATGGCTGCTCTGCCATCTGTTGCATCCTCCAGGGGAGTGCAGTTGATTTCAATGGGCCATCCCAAATAAGAGCAGTAGGTGAAGTTCTTCCAGAACTCCAGTTTCTAACTTTTTGTATTAAAAAAAGTAAAAAGAGGGAATCCAGTAGGTGCAAATAACCTGCTGGAGGCATAAGCCAGTGGGGGAAGTTCAAAACTTCTCTACAAAGGTTCTGACCATGGAGTCCTTATCTTGGCATGAGTTGTGTCACAGAAACATGTAGTTTGTCAGCTGAATGTAGGTGGCTAGCAAGCATTTAGTCTGATGTTAGCAGATTTTGTCAATAGTAATGCTGGAATAAAATGAAAAATAGTAATGATGGAGAACCATCACTTTTATGGGAACACAATTGTGTTGGAAACATGTGAGGAAAAGAAGACTTCGCTCTTTAGAGGTGTTATTAGTATATATTAATATATACTGAAGAAACAAAGCAACCAGTATATGAATCTCTTGGAAAAAAGAAAACCCCCCAAAACCAAACCCTTTAGCTTCTTCCTTAGCACATTAGAATTTTCTGAGTGAAATGCATTTTGGTTTGGTTGTAAAATGTTCAGCTCCATTACAGTGGCCCAGGTTCACAGACTTCCTCAAAGAGTGTTTGGGTAAAGGTTGAAATCCTGTAATCTAAGCATGAATTGCAGGTGAAGTAGAGGCCAGTAGGCAGTTATAGATTGTATTTTGGTGATGCGATGTAGTTAAGAAAAATCTAAATTACAGAGTTAGACTTATGTCTATGAAAATGTGTCAATAGTATTTGTTTTTCTTTTCCCTGTACTCTTTCTTCAGAGCACTTAAAATTGTTAAAAAAACAATTTAGCATTAAAGAGACACCATTTAGCTGGAAGCAATACCATTAGTCTTTTTTCCCCAAAGACTCCATATTTTATGTATATGGAAATATTTTTGCAGACCTTTGTAGTATGAAAGACATCTTTCTGCTTGTCTGGAATATGTAAGTTGCAATACATAAAATTTCCAATGAACATTTCTCTTACCAAGGGAAAAAAAATGGTGAAACAAGAATTTTCAAGTATTGGCAAAAAATTAAATGGAAAATGCAACAGAAAGGAGAGTATGAGGAAAGCAGAGGTAAGCGAGACTGTAAAGGTATGGCTTGAACTGTTGTAAAGCAAGCTTTATTTGGAATATCTGTCTTTCAGGTTGTGACAAAAGGGCAACAGCAACAATAGGGTTATTTTTCTCTTTAATGAACTTCAAACCTTCCTTAAAACTTGTCCATTATATTTGTAATGGAGTGCCAAGACCTGCTTTTTCTTCTGTGTTATTGCCTGCCTGGTTAAAGGGTGAGGAGGGTGTATTTCTTTCAGTTGGAGGTGAAATTCAAGGGTAGATTCACATTTTGATCCATTTAAAATTTATTCTGTGCTGCGTAGGACATAGGACCAGTTTCTCATGAAATGATCAGTACATGCATCTGTGATGGACAGAGTCTATTCCTGCTGGAATTGAAATGCAGAGATTGCTTTGCTGTGAACATATGTAGGCCTGCTATAGTAAGAAAATCTTGTTTAGTGGCAGGACAGTGTACAATAATTACAGAAAACAAAAGGTGTATTAATTCTTGATGAAAGATATAGGTGATTATGTTGGAATTGTTTAATACAGAGACCAACAGCAATTACCAACTTATGTTTCCAGTCGCTGTACAGTTGTTAGTGCCAAAGTTCAGAGACTGGTGGCCAAGAGAATTGGAATTTTGTCACTTAGTTTCATTGGATTAGCTTTTTACCTTCTTCCTGACTCTTGCTAGTTTTTGAACTGTAGCAGGAATAAATTATGTGAAATTAAAATACTACAGCAGCCTGTTCATTTACATTGTAGTTCTTGGTTTTCTTGCTCCATGTTTTTTTCCTTTTCTGAGAAACAAACAAAGGAAAAATTCTTATAAGCTTGGTTTAGTTAGCCAACAGAGATACAGTGCTATAATTTCAGTGTTGAGTTTTGTAAACTAATATATTCAAGATTGCTTAGGTCTAACTGATGTTCACATACCAAAGTGATTTTGTACCACAAATGAATGAAGTTATTTTTGGATGGGGAAGTCCAGGTTAGGCAGAAGTAAGACAAAGGTAAGAAAATACAATATCATATGGAAATTATTTGGTCTTAGCAACTCAGCAGTAAAATCTGTTTTGTAGTGTCTGCACCTTTTCCCCTTCATGAAGTTCAACATAACCAAACATTTGATAAAACGGTAGCAGAAAAGAACTGTGTTTTAGCTGGTTGATAAATGCCATAAACTTCAGTTTGGGCAGTCATGGTCAATGCTATACAGCCAAGGCACAAAAGCAATGAGATGCAATAGATGGTTTAACACTTCCTGTGTAATGATGAGAAATCATCAGATCTTAAATGGAATTGTTTATACTGAGAGATGTGCTTCCTTGTAAACTTGAGTTGTTTCATAGGCCAAAATTCATGCCTACCAAAATCTGCCAGATGGGCTTTTAAAAAAATGAAATATTTGTTGCATGTTAACAGGGAAAGATTAGGTCGTCTTCATGAGCAACATGGTTAGTATTGATATAATTTTAATGTGTCAGTTTTCCTCTTCACTGTTAAAAAACTTTCTAGGGGCCCATTTGGAAAATCTGCTACTTTTCATTTGGTCTAGTAGTCTTTTGCCATGTTTTGAAATGAAAAGTTATTAATTTATCTTCTTTAAAATGCATTCATCTTTTTATTAAACTCCAAGCTGGTCATCCAAAGCTCCTGTCAGAACAAAAGCCTGAGACTCAGAGTGTGGAAAACATTGTGTTTGTGACCCCTGAAAATAACTCAAACTTTCTTTTTAAAGATGACTTTAAAAAAACCCTCAAGTCTGAAAGTTGGGCTTGTACAGTTTTAGCTTTCTGCTTTGCAAACCATCGCTGCTTGCTTGTTGGTAAATTCTTTTTTGAACCCTGCGTGTGCAAGCATTTTATATGTTGGTTTCCTTTTCCTGTACGTCTTATGTGCTTTCTGGAGTCTGTCAGGTTTACTTACTAGGTGATATCTGAGATGCCACTATTAATCCACATCCTAGCAAACTCTATGATGAGGGAATTAGAAAACCCTGCCATGACTACTGCTCCTGTATTTCATCTTTCTCATGATGTTAGTCTGTGTCTGACTTGACTCTGTGCAGGTCAGGTCGGGCTGGCACAAAGATAACCCAAAAAGATGGGGTGGAGAGGAAATAGTTGTCTGTCAGGTTATGGCTTGTGGTTATAGCAAACTGTTGGGCAATGTGGCTATGATTAATCTGACTTCATCTGTTTGGGGGCAGGTGTGTGTATTTAACTGATGATATTTCATTCAGCTTGTTTTCTTAAATGTCTTCTTCAAGAAAGGGTGGTGGAAAGGAGTGCTGAAGCATTGAGAGGAGGGAATTACAGCTCTGTCACAACAGGTGCCTGAAAGCTCAGGGATCTGGTGTTATGCTTAACAGCTGTCTAAATATTGCTAGATCTTGCTAGTGAATATAAACAAATAAATAGATAAATATCTGTCTAAAAGTTATGCAGTAACTTTAGGGAAATGCCACCTACTTTCATGGTACTGGGGCCAGCAGAGTATTTTGCTTAACTGAGGTGCAGCAGTACAGCCATTCAGCTCTTTCACCAGAATTTCCAGTGCTTATCACTTGGCCAAATGACTGCCAGATGGGTGTGATTTTTGTGTGTCTTGTTTGCAGGCAGTAGTGCCTTAGAGAGGGATCTGTGTGTGAGATGGCAACAGGTAGGGGGAAGTCTTTGTAGAGATGAAATATAAATATTTCAAAGTTTAAAGGATGACTTTTTTAAAGTGTAGGGTAATCTGTTAGTCTCCCAAACTGTAACCTCTCTTTCTCTAGTTAAAAGGAATTAGCCATCAGTGTTTATGAGGATAAGGTCAAAACATGGAAATTTTATATCGTTATTTTTAAATGTTATTTTCTGATGCTTATCTTAAACTGTTAAAATACGTAGTCTTTTCACTTTTTTTTTCACTTTTTAAAGTCTCTTAAAAAGAAATTCTCCCTTTCTGTCAGAGTTTGTGTGTAAATGTTGCTATGCTCTTTCAACCTTCTGATGTTTGCCTTTGAGAAATTCCTTTCTCACACTTTTCTGTAAACAATATAGATGTTTACATTCTTTCATAGGGGTGGAGTTCTCTTGATTGACACCTGTCTTGACCAATGTGATTGGAGAAGTGTTAACCTTGCTTGCCAATCACTTAGTCTGCTTACTATACTATATATATGAGTCTGTGATGTAATAAAGTTAGTCCTCTTAGTTGAACCCAAGTCAGAGTCCGTGTAGTCAATCTAATGTGTCACTGCGACATGTAAACAGTACCAGTGTGTAGTAAAAAGCCTGAAAGATAAATAGGACAGCTGCTACTTATAGTAGAAGGAAGAAAATGTGCTTTATAACTCTTGCATACATATAAAAATTGGTTCACTGGGATTTTTCCCTAATTATTCTTATAAAATAATTTGGCCCTTGGGATAATTTTAGGAGGTTGTAAATACTTGAGTATTGGAATTTGTAAAGAGCATGTTTCTTGTGTTTGCTGTAAAGAGCGTGTTTCTTGTGTTTGCAGAACTAATTCATTGCATGTTCTTCTGACAGCTAATTTTTCACATCATAAATGGTGGTCATAATCAACATTTTGCCTTGCACAGGTATTCTGCTGGACCCTTTTTGGGGAAACTCCCCCACACCTCAGTTGGAATAATAGCCCAATTGAGAGAGTTTTGCTGAGAAATTGTATGCCAGTTGTTGGGAAGGAAATTAATTTTTTTTTTTTTTTTTTTTTTTTCTAAGAAAGAAACACAACTTTATTAATTGGCTGGATGATGAAAGAATCTCTCTTGTTTTTTGGAAAAAAAAAAAAACCACCTCAATTTTTGAGTATTAGGACAGAGTTTGATTAGAAGATGTGTTGTAACTGATTAAAGGTAGGATATTTGCATATAAAAAACCCCTTTAACAACATCTGTTTTGCTAGGGAGTTTGTTTACAAGGAAGGAGGCTGTGCTACTCCAGTGTGAGGCTTCCCAACAACAAAGCAGATATCATCTGAATTTTTTCTGTATTTTTTGTTCCCATTCTTTTTTAAACTTCACATCTGGAAGTAGGCACTGTCACTTCTGAGGGCTGTTGGATGTGTTGCAGTCCTGATGCCTCTTTCCTGGGGAGGCATTAGCTTTGAAGGAATTCATCTTCAGGTGGCACAATGAGTTGCATGGCATTTGATCTCATGGTGGCCCTGGGCTGAGTTGCCTGCCTCCCTCCCTGTTCTCAGGTAATGTTAGATGAAATCTGGAGACATTAAGGACATGAATGTTGTCTCAGAATGTTAGCAGCGGTATTTATTGGCATTTATCCAGGAGTCATCCTCAAATGGGAAGTGAGGTAAATGACTGCTTCTGGTATGGAAATGGGGCTGTGAGTTGGAGCTGCAATGATGCTTGACAGCCAGGGCAGAGGATGGCACTGTCCTGCAGCGTGGTCCATTTGGGCAGTGCTGCTTGAGGACCACCAGGTCACAGTGTGCTGAGGTAGCTCTCAGGGATACCTCGAGTTAGCTCCGGGTAATTCCCTTGCGAACACCGCTCCTGGTGTCATTTCAGAGTTGATTTAGTTTGGTTCTTGCCATTGCCAGGCAAGGATGCCTGCAGTATTTGGCTTAAGATTGGTAAAAAGCACTTCTGAACATGATTGGATTGGAGGGGGCTTAAAAGCCTGAGGCTGTGAGTGTAGTCATTTGGAGCATATTTCCTCTGCTAGTATGTATTTTTAAAGTTGCTTCCAGAAATTGCTTTTGCCTGCCTGTGTTGCTGTGCCTGAGTCTTTTCTGGATCAGGTGTGTGTTACTAGGGAGACGATGAATTCCTGGGTTCTGACTGCAAGATATTAAACCAACTGAAACATGGAGATTTGCGTACTGCATGATTAAAGAATTCATGCAGATCAGATAGAAACAAGCAATCCAAACAGGGATTGCACAATAGAAGATGAACTTGTACATCCTTAACTATGTGGCATCTTTCCCTCTGGCAGAGACAGCACAGTTTCAATATTAATTGCCCAATGCTTGCAGTATGACAAGTAGTTTGGTAATTATCTTAGGAACTGGCTTTGTTTTTGCTGCACCTAGTACAAAGTAGGTCCTCTTTTTATTTAATTTGCTATGCACTGTGATAATAGGAATATTAAATAGTTTTTAATTCTTACTGTGTTGTGCCTTAAAATCCCAGTCACAGGGAATTTTCACATCCTTTGAGGAACGTTTTGATACTCTTATTCCAGAAGTCTAAGTACTGTGTTTCATAAAAAAAACCTGACTGCTTTTATGCTACAGTGTGTATTTCATGTAGCTGTTGTTCCTGAGCATGGTGTTCACATTACTTAATTGCTCTGTGACTCTTCAGACATAACCCTTGTACGCCTTGCAGAAATGGGTATGGTATGGGGTGTCAGAACATTAATTTACCACCTGCCTGGCTGAAGTCAGATTGCATTTTGGCAGTCAGGCAGCATAACTTGTTACATGAGGATTTGTAGCTCACCAGAAGAGAGAATTGTGATGTGCTGTATTTATTCATACACACATCCTTCTCCTGGTGTTTGCCAGTGACTGCATAATGTGCTTCTTGTATTTCATTGACACATAGAGGGGTAGTTGGGCACATCATTGTCAGTGGGTGGATTTGAGTAATAGCCAAGCCTCTCTTGGGGCTGGACCTGCAAGCTAAGCTGTGCAAAGCTGAAAGCAAACCTTTCCCCTCATTTCAGCTGACTCCTGAAAGAAATAAAATTAACTGACTCTTCTGCTCCCTTTCGTGGATTTTTAGGAATAGAATGAATGAAGGAAATCCTTCATTGAACCAAAAGCCCCATAAAAAGATTCTTCTCAAGTAACATGTCATCCATCCTCTTTCTGTTCTGTGCTTTAATGGTCAAGGTGAAGGTAGAAATGCCACGTGGAATGGCCATTTAATGTATTTTGCTCTTATATGCATGGGAACAAGGGTTTATATAGTAAAATTAGCTTTGTCAAATAAGAGTCTTCAGTTTTACTAATTGATTTGCCTTTTAAAAATAATGGTGTATATTTTTAAAAGGTAAACCAGTGGTGTTAATTTGTTGCTCGAAGAAGTGATTTGAAACTTTAAGACATAATATAAAACACTTTTCTCATGAGCCTTCAGCACAACAGCCTTTCAAATACAAACATGCCCTATGTTTAGGTCATAAATTGTTATGCTATGGAAAGGGAGAGAGGTAATTATTCATGCATGAAACAGAAGGGGAAATTCTGTGCTGCTCCTGGTGGTTAAAAGCATCTAAAAACTCATCTACTTGACTATGAATTTTGTTTAGAATGGCTGTACCATTCTCTGGCTATACAGGGGGACCCCTAGTAGAGCATTTCTTATTTCTGGTGTCTCTTCATAATAGGTAGCCTTATAAAAGTAGGCTAAATGTGCTTGGAATCACAGATGGGGGAACACTTCCTTTTCAGACTGTTTTCAGAATCTGCCATGTACCTTTCCACTTCTGAAATAGTAATTATTTCTAAATCTTTGTGATGTGTGTCCTGTCTCTCTTCTGATCTTCTATTCCAGCTTGGAGAAAGAGCAGCATAGTTGTGTTCCTCGGATCCTCAGACTGGATACTCTTCAAAATCTCACATGGCTTTGCTTTCTGTTGTTTTCTTTTTAGAAGGCAAAATGCTTCTGCCTAGTGGTGCAGCCCTCTCTGGCTGTGTTTCCTGTTCTAATGAGTCAAGCTTTGATTCTGGGAAGGGAAAGGATATTTAGTTTTTTCTTTTTTCTGGGAGATATAGATATACATGTGTGTGTCATAATGAAGTGTATAATATATCTATCTATCTATATATATGTATATCAGAAGTAAAAGAAAAAGCAACATAAATTAGATATCTTTCCATCAAGTATGCTTCTGCCTACCTGGAGATGAGTTATGCTAGTACAGGTTTTATTAATGCAGTGATTGTTTAAAAGGCTAAGTCTTTCTTGGCTTATAAGCAGAATCATGGAATGGTTTGAGTTGGATCTTAAGGATCATTTAGTTCCAACCCCCCTGTACTTGATTTTAAGTGCAAAATGCAATATAGTGATACAGTCTTTGTGTAACAGTGCATGATCCTTTTCAGTAGTACTGAAGTTTTACTGAGATTTTAATTGCTTGGAGAAAACTTAGACAAGCTGGAATAGACACTTTATTCCTGGTACTAGGATTAGGGGGAAAAAACTGGTCAGCTCTCTGACTCAGCTGCAAGACTTGTTTCAGAGTAACCACTTTGATCTGATCTAAGAGGAAGTGCAAATACTGTCAAAACATCTCTGTCTTCTGGGATGGGCTGTTCCTGTGAATTTGCAGTTTGAATGCAATTTTGTATGGCTTAGATCTGAAGTATATGGTCATAGTAAATGTGATACATCAAGGCAAAGAGTTTTATTCATAGTTACATCCTGAAATAGTACTGTGATTTGGCACTGGGCACCATTTGACATAAAGCTTTACTGCAGAAGTCATCTTTCCAGAATTGTTTTGGTCTTGTTCTGTTTTGTATGTTACAGAATGTATGCTTCATTGGTAATGAAGAATTATAATACACTAAATGTAGAGAAAATTAATTAGGAATGGTTGCTTCCCTAATGAGTTGTGATAGAAATCAGATGACTTGAGCCTGAAAGTAAGAAGTCTAGATTTTTTTTTGTCTGTTCGTATCTTGATCAACACTTTATATTAATTAAGTTGTATCTAATGTTGGTCTTGCTTTTTGGATGTATAGTGGTGTTGTCTAATGAAGAAAGTATCTGTTAGTAAATGCAGTAACTTTAAGCTAAGAAAACCCATTGATGTAGTCAAACTTAGAACTAATGATTGTAGCAATAAACTTAAGACAGTTTTGGTCTAATTTGTGTTTTTCCAGGTGTTGATAGAAAAAAATAGAGTGGGTTATTAAGTGTAATTACACATGTGTTTGCTCATAATCTGGCTAGAATAAAGAAAGATTTAGCTTGTTGAAAATATATTTCTATCATGAGGACATCTGAAATCGAGTATGTTTAAGGTGTTAAAAGGATAATGATTTGAAAGGCCCAGTAAGTAGTCATGTAGTCAAGTGCTATGATGGAGTTAACCTGGGTTGCTCAGGACTTTTTCCAAGTAAGTACTGACTGTTTCCAGGGGTGACATCTCTATGGACTCTCTAGGCAGCTTGTAGCTGTGTGTTCCATGGTAGTGTCCAGTCCAGGAAACAAGTTGCTCTGTATACATTTTGGCATTTTGGTTGTGTATGAGTGATGATGACTTCTGGATTCTTGGAGTCTATGAGAACTGAACAGCGCTGGACCTCTTGTGGTAATGCTTGTTGGGATTCAGGTTTGGAAGACCTTTGGATCCGTTGGAGTTGTGGAGAAGGTAGCTGGGAGTGAACTTCAGAGTTGATTGGTTTGCTCAGTGCTGGGAGTGAAAGTCACACCAGATCCTTTTATGTACAGAACAGTGCACAGATGGAAAGACATGATGGAGAACTAGTTAATTGACTTCTGATTGTCTGTGGAATGACTTGTCAAGATTGAGGGTTCCTTGTTCTCCAGCACTCTTCGCACTTCACCTGAAACACTCATTTTATTCTTTGTGACCTCATATTCTATTTACTTTTGGTAAGGCAAAAATGTATGTGTTGTTTATTATGAAAATATTTATTACTTATTATGGTATATGAAAATGCAGGCTATATATTTTATTTTATTTGCAGTTGCCCAATTTACTAGTGCTCTTTCCCTTTTTAGTTTGCTACTTCACATCTGACCACATCTAGAAGCTTTCCTGGATGCTTGTCTCTCTTCTGATGAACAGAGATGGAGCAGCCAGTCAAAGTAAGACTGCTTGTGTCAAAAAGTGTATGCCTGATTATTCACTTAATGTTTCCTCAACTTCGGTCGAAGCATACTTGTCTGGAAAGAGTCACCGTCCTAATACTGGGTTACTCCTTGGATGATTGCTCCCAGTATTCATTTAGTAGTTGCAGGAAGGCAGGAATGCCTACTGTTTAAAGAAATAAAAAAAGAAAAATCTATTTGTCTTGATTTAGTAGTAGTATGCTTCTCTTTACAAAACAAAAGAGGCCCTTGAGCAAAATTACGTTGCTACGTTTGTGTTCTGGGTTGGTGGTCAGAGCATATTGAACACTGCTGGAGACTGTGAATGCGGAAAACCACGGCATTCCAGATGTGAACTCCCAGTAATTGGCCTCCTTCTTGTGTCCCAGTCAAGTGCTCTGTTGAGACCACTTTTAGTAGGTCATGCTTCTTTCTTTGGGTTGTACTTTGTTGAGGAATGACTAGACTGGGGGATGTTCCCACCCAGCAGGGGTTGTCTGTTGGTTAGAAGAAAAGGACTCACAGTAAATTGTAGAACCATTCTGCTGTTTGACACACATCCAGTTCTTTGATTTTTGTAATGCTCAGGTTGAAGATTACCCCAACACAATGCCATTCTTAGCCTAATGCTAAAAGTCACATCTGATTCTTCATGTTTGGTGCTATTCTTGTCTGTAAACTGGACCCTTGCAACAGAGGAGAATAGTAAAGACTGTCTGTGTTGCTGTGTAAGTGTGACCCTGTCAATGGTAACAGCCAAGAGAGATTCCAAGAGAAAGGAAGTTGTTGAGCTGAGGAACAATATTTAATTTGGCAGTAAATTTAATGTTAGTAGTTCTAGGGAGTTATTAGCTAATATTGTAGGGAAAAATTGTAGTCCAGGAAACACGTGGAGCTCAGAAACTTTGAAACTGAAGTAATGACAGAGAGCAGATCTCCTGTGTGACCCCATGTGGATGTCCAAGCCTGGATTCAGGTCTTGATTACAAGGTGAAAGAACCTGGCTGTCTATAACCAAGAAGCTGGAATCATATCTTTTCTCATTTCTAGAGCTTGTCTTTTACAAATGACTGTGGCCAAGCTCTTTAATTCAGTATTGCAAAAGTTTTTATAGTCCACATTCTGTAGATTGGTTAAGCTTGCAATACTAGGCACTGCATTCCCATCTGTCTGTTTTTGGAAGCCAGAGGTGTAGACAGTAAATTCAAAGAAGTTTTTCTTGTAATTAAATCTTTAACTCTTAATTGATGATGTAGGTAGAACTATCTGTTTGATACTTTATATTTTTTCATAAAACCAGGATGTCTGAAATTTAAAATCATCCTCAGTTTGATTTTTATCCCTATGCCCGTCCCCCCCATAAGAGAGGTTTTTTCATTTTCCAAATGTGGCAATTCTCAAAACTGTCAATTCTTCCCTCTTTTCAATGAGTTTGTTACTGTGAAGACTTCTTGAAGACCAAACACAGAAACTGTCCCTTTTCTTTAGTATCTCCAAACCCAGCTTGTCTTTATACCTCAAAGTGGCTGATTGTTCTGCAATTTCTAAGCATTTTGTCATTCTTTTCAGTGAATGAATGTATGCTGTTATTTTTTCCTCTGCAATCTACGTGTGCATTTTTTCTCCAAGTGTGTGTTCTCTCACTAATTGTTACAAGAGATGAAACAATGCAATAGCACAGGTAGGAGTAAGTTTACTTACTGCTCTGTGAGGCCTCTTCAGAGGGATGCAGAAATGCCCACAGGAGAAGGAAATCTACAATAGTACAGCAGAATGGTCATGGGATTGTGACTGTGAGCAAAATAAGGTCACACACAGGTTACTCTTAAGTGAAGAAAAGCATGATTTTTGAGAATTGGGGGCAAAAACATGAGCGATACAGGAGCTAAAATCATCCATAGTATAATAACATGGAAAGAGTATGAAGTTGAAGGCTTCAAACTATTTAGTGTAAACTTGTCTGCTTTTTGGGTTATCACAGTTCAAATCTATTGGCTTATTTCCATTACCTGTGTTTCTGTAGTTTGATCATTAGAATTCTCATATATATAGTGATTTCAGTATTTTGATGTAAAGGATGTTACAAGAACCACAGCAGTTATCTTTTGTCTTTTTATCTTCTCTCCAGAGAAGAGAGAGAGAGATCCTTTTTAAAAGGAGAGTGAAATACAGGCACATAATTTTGAGGCCTGGGTTTGTTTTTGGTCCAAGTTATATTTATTCATCTCTTTGACTTGTTTGCTTTTTTGTCATGGACAGGAAGGGAGTTTGGAATGCACAATATCTCAAGGAATGCGATGATTTCAGTGACTCAACTGTTTACTCTAAAACATTCTAAATAGGTTACATGCTAAGTGGATGGGTTATGAGTTCATTGAAATACTGGCTATTTGAAAACCGAAGGCTGAAAATACAAAACCAATATTAGATCCACGTCTTGCACGTTCTACTTCTGGAGTGTACTGGAAGGAATTTCTTCTGGTGCAGTTGTTAGGAACACTCAGGCACCATATCCTACAGCTCCATCTTGCTACAAAACCTTCTAAGGGTCACGTGAGAAAAATGAATATTGCAATCTCTATTTCTTCATTTCTGTCCAACCGCAACAATTTTGTTCCTGAATTTGATCTGCAACCATAGGGAGTGCCAGGTCTGATTGATGTGATGGACACACCCAGGGTGTATGCTGAGGGAGTATCTGGGGTTTATAACTCCTACTCATGATGTTTCATTAGTTTATCTTAGAATAGAAGAATTATCTCCCAGCTCATCTGTTTGTACTCTTAGCTGCCTTGATCACAGGACTGAAAAGGAAACCGTAGTTATCTTCTACAAATGGAAAGTCTGGAATCAATTACCAGGATAAAATATCCCAAAACAAAAAAGCAAGCCCAAACTTCAGAACATTAACTATATGGTGACATGTAGCAGAATCTTGTTTATACAGGGCTGGGTGTAGCTGCCAGCTAGGAGGGAAGAGGGAGAGGTGCAGCTGTGCATAGGAGAGCCAGTGCAAATAGCTGCCCTGGTGATCCTGGTGAGACTGTGTTAGCCACACCAGCAGACCAATACTTGTCTCTGAATATACACCTGGCATCAGCAGCGGTTTGGCATCACTGAAAATGGGCTGTTTATTGATAAATTTCATCTTACTTGAGAAGCATGGAGAAGTTGTTTTCCCACAAAAAAGATCAATGCTCATTTGGACTGGTATAACTAGTGGATTTCTAAGGTCAGCCAGGAGAGATTTGGATGGCAAAGGGATGTTCCTTTGTTTGTTGGTTAACAGTTATAAAAGAGGTCTGTTTTATTGGCAAAACCAGTTAGAAAGTTTTAGCCTCTCATGAAAAACGCACCATAAGCTGTTTTTTAGACAGGGTGAGGCGATGTTTTCCCTGGACTGCACTGTAAATTTTTAATTTCCAATTGGTTTACTTTCTAGTATTTTTCTTTGCCAAAACTTTATGCTTACAAAGGGAAAACAAAACAATATGCCTGAGATGTGGGTTTTTTGAATTAGGATTGGGACAGGGTTTTCTACCAATGCTTTACATGAAGTAGCTGAAATCAGTGTATTGCATTTCTCATTTGAAAAAATTGAAAGCAGATTATATTGAAAATACACCTTCAAGTCAAGAGAGACTTTACGTTCTTGCTCTAGGTTTAACAAAACAGCATAAAAAAATTGAAAAGGTAGGTTTTATGCTCAAAGTGTCTTCCTACAGATAATGTTTTCCAGTAGAGCCACAGTTTTGAATCGTACTACAGAACATAGATTTCTATAGACAACTTGTGCAATCTTTGCCTGCTTACAGAATTGGAACATCCTGGGAATTTTTTTTATGTATTATACAGAGCTCACTAGTACTGAGGGAATGGGGGATTATGTATTCCATCGTGTTGGTAATGCTGAAAAACATTGCAGTGCAGTTGCAGATAAATGCCTTTCTTTTATTGCTTCCACACCTGTTGATGCATTGCTGTTTACCTGAAATAGTTAATTTTGTGCATGTGACTTTGTTTTGTCTTGCAAATATGCTTTTGGCTCATTTGTGATACCACTTCTTGTTGTGTGTGGCTAAATACCGTTGTGTTAGTACAGTGTAAGTAAAGGTGGAGAAAAGAGGAACTCATGTAGCTAAATTATTTGATTGATTTCTAGCTATAAAATGGCAGCCTTTTTCCTCAGGTAATATTTCCCCAGTAGAGTATCTGGAAGTCATTTCAAATTGCTAATATTTGATAATACTTTAATTATTTAGGGCTGACCAAAAGCAAAGATGCTTTCATTTGGCCAAACAGGAAAAAGAATCTGTTTTAAAAATGTTCCGATTTGTAGTTCAGCAGAAATTTTAATTTTACCTTAAGTCAGCAGCAAAGCTTAGCTAGAATTACAAGCCAGGAATAACTAGTGCAATGTACCAGGAATGAATGAGTGTCTTAAAGGTGTGCTCCAGACAACATCTGTGACCAGGTTTTCAAAATAAAACTTGATGAGGGTTTTCTCAAGTGGGATATATATGTTGTTGCCTATTGTCTATTGATTTGCAGGTATTTTTTTGTGACGGGGTTGGGATGTGTTTTACACAGTACATACTTACATGTCCAACCTCCAGTATGATAATTTTGTGGTCATCTTTTAAAATTTGTAAATAATGAATGAGTTAACTTGTGCAAGACTAATGGATGAGCAGATGGGATATCGCAAGGATGTTCTGAAAAAAAATACTGAAAGTACTTTTTTCCCTAAAACTTACCTGCTGTGAGGATATAGTTCCCAATTGTAACAACATGAGGGCACTTTATCTGTGAGCAGTCCAGTTAACTTCAGCAAGAGTATTCCTGTGAGTTCCTCTTTTTTAAAATTTTTATTGTATTATGTTTTCAAGTAGTAGTAGCATTGTTATCTTAAGTTTCAGCAATGAAAAATTACCTGAATATATTCTGTTCGAGGAAGCCAGCTTGAAAACTGTTAGCAGCTTGCTCTGTTCAGGTTTTGAGACATTATTAAGCCTGTGAAGAACAACTGGCAAACCTCTTGTGGCACTGGCTTCCTTTGCTGCAAAGCAGAGAGGTTGTGAGGTTATCTGTACCTGAGGCTCTTATTTCATTTTAATCTTTCATAAGCTGAGTGACCAGTTCTTCCAGCCACAAAAGCCAAAACCCTTGAAGAACCTTTAATTTATATTCACATGTGAATGCTGTGCAACTCTTGTTGTTTTGCCTGTATCAGAAGTTCAGCACAAAGCTTTTCATAGTGCAAATCCTTTTCTCACAAGACGTAGAAACATTACCTTCTATACAGGTCTTTATAAAGTAGTTATTGTTTCTTGGGGTGTACCTTTTATGAGCTCTTTCTTAAAAGCAGGGGAACTTACCTATGATTTTGTTGCCTTTAGTGTTACATAGCAAGTAGCTGTCTCTGTGGACTGTTTCTCAGCTTGCTCCAGCTGAACCTGCGTTTTCCAGACTTGTCCTCTTTTCTCTGAGCTCAGAGTACCTCTTAAGGTGACAGGTAGTTACAGGTTATTTTGCATATTTTGTTATATTTGTTATATTTGCCTCCTTTCTTGGAGGCAAAGAAAGGTCAGACACATGTTTCAAAGAAAGGTGTTTATGGAAACATTCCAGTGTTCCAAAATATTTGATCTTTAAACTGCAGTAGCCCCCTTGAGATGGGATAAGATTTTCTTCCTTGAGCTTGGTTTGCAGAATTGTTTCTTTGCACTTCTTGTCTCTTTCTTATGTTATATTTAAGATACTCCTGCTTGGCTTACATTGCAATATTCACTTCAGTGGCTTGGTGGGTAGTGGCAAGATTGGCATAGTAGGTGGAAAGCTCCAGAGGTGTGGGTATCAGTCTTGTACAACTAGAAGTAATTTTGGTAAATGCACCCCTTACCTTCCTGCAGACATCTAAAACCAGGGAGGGTGACATGCCTAGTTTACTTGTATTAATCAACATAACTAGAATTCCATGTCAAGGTGGTTGTAAGTTTAATTCTTAACTATCACTGCCAGAGTCCCCAACTGTCTCTGCTTAATTAGAAATAATAATTTATTTTCTTTCTTTCCTCAACTCTTGTGGACATTAGTATATTCATATGTTTTGTGTTCATTTCCTGTAGGCTCTCGAGATCTGACTTCAAGCTATGGTTGCTCGCAAAGTCCACTAAATTCAGTGTTTACTGTTATGATTTAGCATTTTGTTGTAGGTTTAGGATTTTTCTGCTTAGCTTGTGGGAGGAAAGACCAAGATCACCAGCTCTTCCTAATGCCTTTTTGTTTGGGGTTTGGGGTTAGGAGTATTATTGATTTTATCTATGTGGCAGAAGGATGCATTTTGAATTAATATGATTTCTACATTTCTGATTAAAGATGAAAATGACACAATCAGCCTGATAACAAAATAATTTTGTGTTATTTAACTTCTTGCTGATATTTAGCCTTTCTCCCTACTTTGGCAGTAATGCCTGTATTAATGCACATATTTGAGTCAAACTGATTAGATTACATGAGCATTCAAATAATTATTTCCCTTCTTTCACCTTCCCACAAGGAAACTATAAATGAGCTGCAGCAGTGCCCTACAATGCCCTTCAGAAATTGGTCACTTTCTGAATGTTTCTGGTTTTTTCTGCAGGTAAAAAGGAAGATGCATTACTTTGGATGAAATCTGGTAAAACTAGATACAAGCATGGATTTAAGTCAATATAATAAAAATTTGGTTATATGAAAAAGAAAGGGGGGAGGTAGATTGGAGAAAAGCCCTTTTATTTATAAATAATATTTTTGCATCTCAGAAATAAAATAATGTAGGAAGAAACCTGACTTTTTCAGTGGTGAACTAGTAGTTGACCAACCTGTAGTTTGAAAGGTGATGAGAATAGCTTGGTTGGTGTAAATGGATTTGTGCAGCAGTGGCCATGGGCAGAAATGAGAGCTGTGAATGAAATATCTACAGAATCTGAACTGGAAATAATCCACTGTTTCTGGACTGACTCATCAGCATCTTGTCTATAAATATTTTTATATGCGGATTTACAAATGTAAACAAAAGGTATCTGAATGAGACATCATTGTTCCAGAACAGTGAAGTCAGATCATGTTCTTCCTGCAAGTTGTACTGAGTGCTTCACCTCCAGCAAGAACTGAGACCACAGCTGAGCTGCAGCCTTGGGCTTGGCATGAAGGGCAAGCGTTCTTCTTGCCAACAGCAAGCAACCAGACCAGATCTCCTTGGCAATGTTTATATTTGAGTTTATAGAGCTCCTCTGGTGTCTTCTTGTGCTTGCTACAATCCCTGGACACTAACTCCCTGCATTTCTTGCCCTGACATCAGAATGAAGCAAATGCTGTTTCATCAGCCAGCACTGGATATGAAACATTTGGGAGAAGGTTAGAAGCATAAGGAATGAGATAGGAAAAAACGCAGATTTGGGGATCAGTTTGTTTTGTATGTGCTATAGCCTTTGCACCTAAAAGAAACCTATTATTTTTTTCTTGATTACTCTGGATTTGTAACTTCTATCACAGTGGTGACATTTTGTATATCTTTTAAAGCCCTGTTTCTTCAAGTAGTTCTCACATTAGTGTGCCCCGAAGTGTCCCCTCTATCTGAATGATGTACAATGCCTGCCTGTTTCCTGGAATCCAGTCCTCTGTCCTGGCCAGTTGATTTGGAATAATACGCCATGAACACCTAACATTGGAGTGACATAATGCAGGAGTATGTATTTTAATCCATGGAATGTATTTCAGATTTCTGTATCTCTGATATAGTAGATCTGCTGCCAAGGTGGTCTTCTGTATCTGTATTGCTGCTGTAGCTGTGCTCTCAAGTCTTTATTTTACAAGACTTAAAATGTACAGATATTTGGTTCCCGTTATAAAACCAAGTTAATCTTTAAAAGATGTAACTTTTAGCTGTCACTAACTTCAGAACTAATCATGTCTTCTATATACTAGGGGGTTGACTTGATGTGACTTGCATTGAAACTTCCTTTGAAGTGTTGTGTGTCTTCCTGGGGGAGCCTGCAAGTCGTTTGCCTGTTTCACCTGTCCTTTGCTGGTGAAACTGATGATAACATACTGTTCAGGAGCGAGTTGCAGTTCATTGATATCATGTGTATTCTTTTTCCACCTTCCTTCTCCCCTTATACAGTATCAAGTCACTGCATACCATTACTAATTTATGACCTCTTCAGGGCATAGTAGTCATTTGATAAGATCTGCTTTGGTCTACAGGGAAATTACTGGTATTTCAATCAGTAAGAATGATACCCAGTGAGCAGTATACTAGTTATCTTGTCTAGGTCACAGACAATTAAAAATCCTTAATAAGCTTTTGATTTCCCATGTTTCAAAAACATGAATTTGTTCCCTAGAGCAAAATGTATTGGGTATTTGCAATTAGTGTGCTGTATATGTGTGACAACTATACTTATAGTCCAATTTGAAAGTTGCTGAACATATCACCTGTATCATTATTTGGTAGCTTCCTATAGATGTTATTTTTGTTTTAGAAGTAATATTAAGCTTAGAAGTCTAGACGTTTCCTTTTAGATACATATTAATATTATTACAAAGCATATACAAGAATATGTTATTAACATTTGAGTGCTTTTAGAAGCTAAAATACAATTTAATGCCTATTTTAAAGGTGAAATTCTTCAGTAGACAGTTTTGTGAGCAATCATTTTGTGAATGGTTAGGTTAGTACATACTAAGTTCTTATATTACAGTTCCCAGATCTAGTGATTAAAAGAAAAAGTACAGGGGGTGGAGAGAATCAATTGCACTGTCTCAAATCTGAGAAATGCTCATTTACCCTTTATAACCACCACCCCTTGCCTGAATTCTGAACTAGCAGTGTCTGTATTGGCTGAGTGGTGTGGATCACTGTCCTCTTGTTCTGCATGAGGTGCATTTCTATTGGGCTCTGATTTAATGCTTGGATGTTCTTGATTAGGCCCAGGTGATGTGAAGGAAGAGGATCTTGTTTGAAAACCAAATTCACTTTGGTGGTTTAGGCGGCACTAGACATAAGACAGTAAAGATGCTCAAGAGGAAGAGAAGCTTTGGAAAAAGACATACAGAAATGTAGATATTTAATATTGTAGCTTGCTGGCCTATTTTAATCCAGTCTGAATTTACTCAGAAAACTGAGGTCTTGTAATTCTCTGCAGTTTCTCATGTTAGTCTGGAAATTCTGAGAGGCATTTGGCAGACTTGAGTAGAAATTGCTTGTTGTGTTAGAGCTACCCTGGCAGAGAAGATGCGTCAGGTTCCAGTTGAGCTGGCTCTCCTGATCTGGTTCACCACGTCATCAGCTGGCAATTGATGACAGAACATGAAAGGGCTGAGAGAGTGGAAAAAGCCAAGACTCCTGCCCTCTGCAGCTCCTGATTCATCCAGGAGGAGTGTGGTACTGAGCTGTGGGTTGGCTGCCTTAAGGAGGCGCTGAGGGCACCATGGATGCCCAGTGGGTGCCTCTGACCTTCAGTGTGCCTACCTCATTTATGGCTCTAAAGTAGTGTCATTTTTGTTTCACAAAAGGGTGATAAGGAGGAATGTTTGAAGTCTCCAGTAAGGAAGTTACACACTGAGTATGGATTAGTCCTGGCTTGTAAGGTTAAACAATGTCTTCTGTAATCCATACAAATCCAGTATGCTAACACAGCTTTTGTCTTTCTGTGGTTAGCTGGGTAAATTGCATGCAAGTCTGACTTGTTCAATGGTTAATAAGTTAAAGACACAGTGAAAGTTTGATGAAAAAAAGAGAATGTTTAATCAAAACTGTAGGCTGAGGACAACCAGGAATAATTAAATGTTACATTCTCAAACCTGTGATAAGAATTGTTGGGACTTGCTGTGAATTAAAGGAATGTTTAAATATGACAGAGGTTGAAAGAAGGTTGTATTTTGGGGATTTAGACCCACAGAGGTATAGTTTAAGAAAGCAGCTTTGCACATCTGAGTTCAGGATCAGTATTTCCCAAGTATTTTTAAAATGGAATTATTTGAATGCATTATGAGTACTTTGGTCCCTAAAAGGCATTGTCAAATGTTTTTATTAAGGCACCGGCTTTTCTAACCTATGAAAGTTGGTTAATAAACATCCTCTATTACTATAAACATCCTCTTGACCATCTGCCAATTAAGACCTGACAGGAAGGAGGAGGAAGGTAGAACCTTTTACTTGAGCTTGTTTAAGGGCAGGTATGCCATTATGTATGCATTTTACTGAGAAACAAATGGTTTGTGAAATAAGCCTAACAAAAATACAGCTGCAAAAAAAATCTCTTTCTGAGTCTTGCACTGTGGTACTTGTGCTTTGAATATAAGTATGCTTAACCAAGTATTAACAACTGTAGTTAAAGGTAAATTGTTGGAAATCCTTAGGCTGTATTTCTCAGATATGAGGATGTATTTACAAACTTCTTGAAGTCCACAAAAAATTCTGCAAAAAGTGAGTAGGCTTTAGCCAGTAATTTCATTAAGTAATGGATCTGGCATCTTGCTCTTCTCTCATTTTTCTCCCCTTCCAGATCTGTGCACAATTTTTAGCAAATTAGTGAATGTGAATCAGAATTTGACTTGATGGAAAATTAAATGTAAACACAGCGCACACACATGCTGGTAGACAATTTCTAAGAGGAGAGTTCCTATAATATTTTCTCAATAGCCAGAGTTATTTTGTGTTAATTACCATACAGCCAAATTAATCCTCCATTACACTAAGTGTTTTTTCTTGGTGTGAACTGACTTGGAGTTTGTCTTGATTTTGCTTCAAGGGTAGGGTCCTCCCAAGGTCCTCACAGTTATCTCTGGGTTTTCTTCTCCCTGCCTACTACAGGGAGGAAGGGTTTCAGGACTTCTGTTGAGTGGTGAAATCATGAATCTGAAGTGGGTTTTTGTTGTTGTAGATGACCTTTATTTTCAAGGGATATTTTCTTTTAGTCACACTGATGTTATTTATGTCTGATGTTCATAGATTACAACTTCTTTTTTCCCTGCAATGATTCTTGTGTATGTGCTCTAATAGTTTTCCTCTTTCAATACAGTTAGTTAAGATTTGATTTGCAACATACTGGGTTTTATTTTTGTAACTTGTTTAATGCAAAATGTGATGTGAGAAGAGTGAGTCTGTGAGCATTTGCTATCCTGGTGGCATGCTTTGGTGAAGGTAGTTTTCCTTTGGAGCCCTGTACAGTGTTGATATTCCTGTCGTCTCCTCTGTAAAACTGTCTGCAATCTGCTGCCTGATGCAGGGATTACAAGAAGCAATCTTTTGCCTAAAAGCAAACACTCCTATCTGTAGAAGTACCCTCAGGTAACAGGTGGCTCTTGTTTTGAGGTTGGTGATAGGAGTATTTTTTGTGTCTTGAGTCTAGATACGAGGAAATGCCCTTACTTGGGCTTTGTTAAAACTCAAATATTTCAAAAAGCCAGGAAAGTGTGAGGAATGCTTATGATCAAGGTAGCTTGGTTTGAAAGCAACCTAAGACTGTAAATTGAGACTCAGTTGCACTGTAAGGAAAGAAGTGAGTGAGCAGCATGATAGGAGTCCCTTCTCCTCTAGAGTAAGCTTTGTGTTATTACTGACAGCTGTTCTTGGGTATCTTACCAGCTATTTTGGGTGTTCAGTGTGCAATCAATCTGTCTGCAGAGAATGTTTGTAAAATTCTTAAAAATGTGTTAAAAATGTATGCATCTTAGAGTACTGTATGAACATGGTGATTGCAATCCTGTGCTGCATCTGGGTTTGTTGTGTGGTGTCCCCTTGTGCAGTGGAGTTGTGTTTCCTTAGCACTTTGGCTTTACGTGGCTGTGGTGCTTGAGACCCTGGTGACAGTGGAGTCCTTTTAGGCCATCATCTTAACCAAGTATGTAGTGCCCTCTGAAACAGCATAAAATTACATGTCTTTAGTTTTGCAAACATTTCCTTCTCAAGTATAACCTTTCTGTTTACTAAGCCCAAACTGGAGCTGCTAATTATTCTGTACCCAGACACTGAAGTGAGATATGGGATGGTGGATCTCATTCTTTTGGAGCCCAAACATCTTTTGGTTTAACATGTCAGTAATGCTGTGTTCTCCAAATATTTGAAACTGAGCTGGAAATTGTTCTTTTATGTATTTGCTAGATTATAATTTCTGATCTTTCTTAAAAATTAGTTCCTTTTTTTTCATGTTGGAAATCAAGCAGACAATGCAGAAGGCTGGCTTGGCTTAGCAGGGATCTTCTATTAGAGCTCAGGCAGAAAAAGTGTGTGTTCAGTGGAAGCAGAGTCTGCTGTGATGGGAGGAATATAGAGAGGCTGCTTGCCATTGTGGGGAGAAAATTCATGTGGCCAAAGCTCAGCTGGAGTTGAAGCTGGGCAGTTCAGTGGGTGTCTATAAAAGGAGAAGGGTCATAGGAAATGGGGTAACATCAAGTTGGTGACTGGTCATTAGTGGGGTTCTGCAGGGCTCCATTTTAGGCCTAGTTCTAAAAAAGTTCTCTTAAAAAATTACTTGGATGTAGGACTTGAAGGCATACTGAGTAAGCTGGCTGATGATGCTGCTCATTCCTTGAAGACAGAGAGGTCCTGCAGAGAGACCAGGACAAATCACAGGGCTGTGCAATCACCAAATGGATGAAGTTTTAAAAAAGACAAGTGCTGAATTCTGCNGGGTCTAGAGGGAAAGCCACGTAAGAAGCAGCTGGAGTCAGTTGGCTTGTTAGGCCTGGAGAAGACTGAGGGGAGACCTCATTGCGGCCTGTGACTTCCCAGGCGAGGTACTGAGCTCTTCTCTCTGATGCCCAGTAGCGGGATCCAAGGGAATGGTGGGAAGCTGTGTTAGCAGAGATTTAGGTTGGATATTAGGAAAAGGTTCTTCACCCAGAGGGTGGTTGAGCACTGGAACAGGGAAGTGGTCACAGCACCATCCTGACAGAGTTCAGGAAGCATTTGGACAATGCTCAGGCACGTGATGTCACCCTTGGGGTTGTCCTGTGCAGGGCCAGGAGTTGGACTTCAGTGATCCCTGTATGTCCCAACTCAGGATACTCTATCAATCTGCAATACAAAGGAATGGAGAAAGGTCCACTTACACATTGCTCCAGGCTGGGCTTGATTTGTTTCCAATCTGTGGGACATTAGGGCTGCAGAAGTGCATTTTTAAGTCCCTTTACATCAGTCACCTCTTATATTTTTTCTAATGTTTCTGCTGAACCACTTGGAATAAGAGTCAAAAGTGCATCCAAGTTTTGGATTTTGGAGTGTATGAAAAGATTTTAAGTATGCTTGTACCTGATAAAATTGGTATTTCAGCTGAAGTTCAGGTGTTTTTCTCCTCAAAGTGATGAACAGCATTCTGAGGTAACTAGTAAAGCCATTAAGATGAGATTTTTTCATTAGTGTGTCTCGGAGCTCAGCCCTCTCTTGGCAATTGCTGTTTTAGCAGTATGGAATGGGATCTGTATTTTCCCAGCAAAGCAGGGAACTTTTTCCCTGGGAAGTTTGGGGCAGCTACACCAGCCTGGCACAAGCCCGTGTAGCCCCTGGAAGGGCACATGGTGCTTTTGTCTTCCCCCAGCTTGGCTGCTCCTTCCTGCCTCCTGTACTTACAGATGTGTGCAGCTGCAGGGTGGGCTGAGTCAAGGGCTCAATCCTGCTGAAAGCAAACACTCCCAGAGACGGTGCAAGAGAGCTCTGCCCCTCCCCTGCCCAGAAGCACATATGTGCTTTATCATGTGTTTGACTGGCCCTCTACGGCCTTCATAGGATGTTTCTGAAATTGACTGACACTTACGGTATGTCTGGGTTTTTTATAAGTAGGATTTGTTAAAACTGTGCTTGTGCCCCATGTTCTTGCTCTAAATTGTTTCATTTCCATGTAATGCATTACTCGTGTTTTCTTTCCCATGTTTTTCCTAAGCCCATTAGAAGTCAATCATGGTGCATTTGTAGTAATGATGCTGTCATATTGTTAAGACTGGATAAAAATAATTTAAGACCTGCCATAGGCTCCTTGTAGACACTGTCAATGGCATTATATAACCCTTTGGATTTTCTCCAAATGTATAGGGAAAACAAAATGCTGTTAGGTCATTTAAATGGCCACGGTGCATCTGAGATAGTCTTTTCTACATTTTCCTGTTTGTAAAACAGTTTGAAGCCTTGTCTATATGTTCTTTTGCAGTGGAAAAAATTAAGTAAAGATTGTTGGGTTTTCACTTCAGGCATGCAGGAAAGCTTTCTTTTAGATAAGAATGATGTGGACAGTGTTTCAGGATGATCGCTTCAGGTTTCTTATTATTTAGTGTAAGAGAATTTTGCTAGAGACATTCCTTTATCTATGTATTTGAAGGAATGTCATCTGGAGTTCATAACTTCCACCTAAAAGCATTGATATCTAACTCTCCTGTTACTGTAGCTCACTGAGTTGTGTATCTTTTCAGTTGTTGGATATAAATGGACAAATACTTATATGAAAAACTAAAGGAAAACATGTTAATTTTTTTCCTCAAGGTTTATAGGCACTATGTATTTTCACATTCAATGGGTGGAATATAAACCTTTGCTGGCATGCTTGTTTGGATGAACCACTCAGACAGGCTCTTCTCAAAGCCTTTATTTAGAACAGTGTTTATGTTCTGCACTAAAGGATATAGGGAAGCAGATGAAGAATTGATACGTTCCTGTGGATTCTTGACCATGGTGGATTATGACTCAAATGGACTAAAGCAGAAGATGCTGTTTGGATCGTGAAATTACTGAAAAGGGAATGTTCATTTGCAGTGCATATGGGTTTTACACTTGTCTTACTAATTCTCCTTTTACATTTGATATTTTTAGCCTGGCATAAGATAAAAGTTTTCTCTTTAATGGAAATCTCTGCCACACAGTGTATTGGACAGAGAACTGGATGTGGATAATGGGTGCTTCTGACTGGATGAGTCGGGTTCTTCTGTGGTTGAGCTGAGCTGCTGAAAACAACATGACTGTCTTCTGGAGGAGTGCAGCTGCTGCTGGAGGTGTTTGCACCTCCTCCTCAGTGGTTCTGTGGCTTGGAAAAAAACACAGACTCCCTTATTGCTAGTGTTGTGTTCTCCACACACCCTTTTTAGTTTTAGGTTAACATCTAACAGTAGCTTCTGCAACTTCTGTAATTTTGGGTCAATTACTCTGGGCTGGTGCTGGAGGTCTGCAGTTTATAACTGCAGTTTATACTCTTTCCTTAAAGAGTATCTTTTTGTAAAGTAAAAAGAAACTGTTTTTTACATCTAAATTAAAAAGAAAACCCTTATATTGTCATTTTATTAAGTCAAACATATGTTGTCATTATATTAAGTCACTCTTTGCTGTTGTACTTCTAGGTTAGGTTTTTCCCCAGCTTGAATGAACAATTACTGAAGTGTGGAATCTCAGGTTGGGGTCAAGTGCAAGTGTTTCATGTACTTCATTAAGAATGTATAGCCTTACTGTTCTGTTTCTTCATAATCTAATTTCTCATATAAATAATTTTCTTAGTTTGTTTCCTAGAATTGCAGTTGCATTAGAAACAAGGGTGTCCAGTATTCCTCTTATGATAAAATCATGAATTGTTCAGCAGTGTATGTTTCTCTCCAAAGGTTTTAGTTACAAAGTGTTTTGACTGCAACATTTGTAGATAAACAAATGTGCTATTTTAGTCTCCTTCCGGTCCAAAAATACAGCAAAAGACCCCTGACTTCCTTGTATCTCCGTCTCCTAATTTGGGTTCAGTGTTGCATCTTGTAATTATTCATTTGGCTCCAGACCGTGGTACTTTTAAAGGTTATGGATCTAGAGTTGGGGTCAGTGTAGTCCACTGACACCGACTGGGTAATTTTTCTGGCCTTGAGTTGAATATTTGAAGCTGGGAATGAACTCTCATGGATCCATAATAGTTAGCTGTAATAATAGTGTCTGGGTTCACAAGGTATCTCTTATATTTCTCGTTTGGTTTGGGCTTATTAAAAATATTATGTTCAGAGTGTTTTACAATTCTCTTTCTTCCCACGGATAAATGAGCACTGAGTTCTCAGAATGTGACATCTCCTTTTATTAATGAAATGGCAGCAACTTTGAAATGGACAAGAATCAAGGCAGATTCCCAAACTTGTATGCTCAGATAAAAATCTGGCATTGAAGAGGCTGCTGCTGTTCATGGCTGGGCATGTAGTTTGAGAAGAATTATATTAGCAATGAGTTTTCTTTTTTTTATGTGCAATTTTACTAATATTCTGTAGCTGATTCTGCAATTCAAATATTTTCTCATTTGAAACTGAGTACAAAATCTAATTTGTTTTTCCTTTACCCTTTCTCCTTGGAGATCTATCAAATTATCCTCTGCTTTAGATTCAAGCTCTTCATGGCAATTAATCATTTTGACCCCCTGTGAGGTAAATATTATTTTCATTAATAGGAAAATTGCAAAGCAGACAAGTAAAATTGCTTGTTTGAATTATGCAGAGCTCTAGACATGTGGTCAAATTGCTAGACTGCCTGTTTTCAATAAATTCTTTACAAAACTTTTTTAGTGTAAGCTGTAATAATATTGATACTGTCTAAGCAGACAGAAAAATACTTTTTCTTGTTTCCTGAAGCATTGTGTGACCAAGAGGACAACTATGAAATATTTTATATCTTGAAATGTGGATAAATTAGCTGTCTACTGAGAAGAGTACAAACTAGTTTGCAATTTTCCTGGGGAAACAAAGAATCCTTTTAACTTTTATCTTAATCTGGCAAAAATGCATGACGGTCCTTGAATGGGCAGAGAAACCTCTACTCTAATGGAAATGACCACGTCTGCCAAGTGAATCAAATGGGAATGGAGATGTAAGGTGCTTGTCTTATAAAATAACGGATTATCAGTTTCTGTGAAACGTAGGAGAGAATATCTTGAATATCTTACTTTTGGCTTTTTCACTGGGATGGAAATAATAAGTTCTGCTTCATCTCAAAGTCCCTGTAGATGAAATTTTTTTTTCCCCTTAAGTGGAGGCTTGTAACATAGCAGAGCAGAAGTTTGGTTACATATGTAAAAAGCTTTCCAGCTAAAGAATTGTCATGTTATTGTAGTTGAATTTTCAATTAGGGATAGAAGATATGATTTATGGAGTGTGAAACTTAGAGATTACTAGGAGCTTCAGTTTGACACAGTTTCAAAGCTTTTGAAGACAATAAATTCTCCTTAACAGTGGAATTTTTTCATATTATCATGGATATTTTGAAACTGTAGTATGTAGTTAATACCTCTTTTAGCGAATTTTACAGGCAGTAAGCATCTATACAACTTTTTACTGGGCAGCTTCCTTCTGTAGCAGGTGTACATGTCTGGTGTGCTGTGAAGGGGGCTGGAGACTTATGGGAGTGATGCTCACGGCACAAATACACTTAACCGGCACCTACATTTGGATTTTCCTGGCTTAAATGCTCTTTGTAGTAAAGGGTCAAGTAGTGGAGCTTCTGCAATATTCCAGTATGTTGTGAAAGATGGGGCAAATGTGATTTCATGTGTTGTTTGGTGACACATGTTCAGTGATGGCACTTCATGGCTTTTACTTTGTTCACTGTTACGCAGTTCTTTGCCTTCTCGTTTTGGACACCTAATTTGTGTAGCTAATGGTTTTGCTTAAATTTTGTCTATTACCAGTTTAGCAAAGTGTTGCTGAAAAGCCTTCATATAAAGAGAAGTCATTATTGGCCTTTGCCATGGGTGCTAGAAGTTGGAAGACCAATATTTTTGATGAACACTTGGCTGCTGGATGACCCTGGCAACTCATTGTCCTTTTCTTGTCTTGATTTCTCCTTCTTTACATTGTATTTAATGATATGTACCTTATCTGCTAGGTACTTTCACCACTTAGCAGCCTGTGAAAGCATCCTAACAGCAGCATATTCTCTATGGTGCTTCCTCTGTTTTTATTGACAAACAGCTTTAAAATTCCAAAGTCAGTTGAGACACCAGCTCAGTCTTTCTTTTAACAGTAGACAGATGGATTAAAATTACATGGGGGAAGGGCTGGGAAAACAGGATGGAAAAGCAGTGAGTTTTTAAATTGTGAATGTGCAAATTCTGTGCTGAATTTGCCCCTTGTAAATGTTTCTCCAGTATTTTCTGCCATAGACAGATTATTAGTTCTTTCTTTGGCAGCAGTAACTCATTCTACAGTGTAAAATCCCATCTTCCTTTTGTAGCTTAGCTGTGACAGCTAGACTGAGAAGTAATAGAATGAATTCTATGAAAAAAACCCCTAACTTTTCAAGAGGTAATATTAGTATGAAGGATGGGTGTTGTTAGCTAATGTAAGGGGGGAAGAGTGGACTCTGTATTTGTTGATGGTTTTCTTCATTACAAACTGATGTGTTTGCATTCCTTGCATTACAGTGCTTACTGTTACCAGGAATAACCCCAAAGTTCACATTTTCGTGGTTGTGCTCTGTAAACTCGATGTTTCACTTCAGTTAGTTCAAGTCTGGATGAAAGCATTAGTTCATAGACAAGGACCTCTTTCAATTTGGCAGCATCTTCTCTGTGTCAGTATTTTACTTGTAGAATTTGCAGTTAGTCAAGGTAAACATTAAGCCATTTGTATGCTATTGCAGTCACACTGTAGAAAAACTAGAGGCTAGAAAAACTGGCCTAAGCATGGAAGCCTCTAAGCCATGGTGGTTGTGAATAATCAGGACAAGTTATGACCTAATTCAGGAGAATGATGTTGTGAACATCAGAAGAAGCCTTTTCCTGTTAAATTGTTTTAAATGAAATTTTGTTTCACTACCACTTTGGAGAAAAATGTTAAGAATTCCAGTGAATGACTCCTGTTGACACAGCAGCAGAGTAGTTAATGAATTAAATGCAATGGTACTAATTTTGATTGATTCTGTGTAATTGTGATATCAAAGGTATTTAACTTTCTATCAGGCTGTAAATCTGCTTTAGACTTCTAGTCTACCCTTGAGAGAAAAAATATATAAAATGGGAAAACCCAGACACTCCCCCAACCTGAGCTATTTTACAAAAGAATATGAAAAAGTTAGAAAGTTTCACTGGTTCAGCCTACTTCCTTGTCAGTAGCATATTTATGAGAAACTCTTGAATGTCTTAATGTCTGACAAGCAAAAAGGAAATGTTCTCTCTGAATTTTGATGTCAGCAGCAGCAGAGTATCCTCTCGCAGCCCTCTGTGCTCTTGTAGCTTTTTTTCTTTCCTATTCCTTTTAGTCTGACTGGGGGTCTTAAAGCCTGAAGGTAAAAGACACCCTTCCAAACTACCCTGAGCTGCTCTGTTCTCACTAAGAAGAAATAAAACTTCATTTTTTACCTAAAAATGAAATTTATGGAGAATAGAAGAGGTCCGATTGTTCTGGCCATGGCTCTTGAAGCAGATATTGTTTAGCTTGACAAGCCAAGCATGAAGGGATATGCTTTCTTGGGATGTAAATTCTATGTGTGATTTCATTTGTGTAATACTTTAATGTATTTTTGGCTTATTGGAATTACATATTGATTCGTATTGGGAGAGGTTTTATTAATGTCAGAAATAGAATGTCAGTGTTCACCAAAGTGAAAGTCAAGATGGCTATGATTTCAAAGGTTTGTAGTAATCTATACACCTTATTTTATAAACAACTCCACCTTTTCTAGAACAAGGGATTTCAATTCTTATAACTTTTTATAGACCATTATTTTTTGTACTTGTTTCTACATCACCCTTTTTTTCTTCTTGTTTCTATGTTTTTTACCATTTCATATTCATTGCTTCAGAACCTCCTTTTTCAGGAGGTTCTCCTGCTGGTGAATTTTGTAGCTCCCATTGATACTTCATCCCTATGTGTCTTTCTGACCCAGAAGAATTTGTGCTTCAGTGAGCCTCAGGAGCATTTTATCAGTAATTTTAAGGACTTAATTGTGACTCTGCCAAGTGTGCTGCTTTTGCTTGCCATATAGTTTAGGGCAGGTCAGGATTGGTGCTTTTCAAAATCCTGTCTTGCCTGTGTTTCTGACGTGTATGAGTAATAGGCATTAGTCCTTAACAATCATAGAGTTGGAAAGTTGTAGAAGAGTTGAGTTTACATTGTAGTAATGTTACTTATCCGTTTCTGTCATTCAGCATCTTCAGTGACAGCGTGTTTGGTTGAAGATGAAACTTAGGACCCTGTGAAAGCTTTGGTTGCAGATGGCTTCTCAGGAGTACTGCTCTGTGGGCTGTTCTGTCGTGGCAGAGTTCTGTGGGTGCAGGAATTCAGTCATCTGCTGGGCACAGGGCTTTGAAGTTACCAGCCCAAACATTCAGGTGCTGAAGTCCTGTCTCCTTGTGACTGGTTGCAAAATAGGTTGTAGGCTGGTGTCCAATGCCATGGGAGAAGCAGCATCTTTTCCCTGCAATGAATCATCTCATGTTTATTGAAGTTCACTGGTAAAACTTGTCCTTACTGTCTTCATTCCCCTGGTAGTAATTGCAGTAATAATCAGCCAAAGCATATGTGTCAGAAGCCTTTTGTTTTTATTCTGAATGGAAAGACAGAGCTATTAAGAATATTTTCATAGGTTTATAATGGCATGAGAAGACTTCATAGAGGCTTCTTTATTTAGGAATTATAATGCTCATAGGTGATGCCTTCCTAAGGTAAACCGAGAAGGATATTTTCCACTGATGCTTGTTCCTTCTTTCTTTTGAAGATCTAGGTTCATTAATAGGACATCCTGAAAGGCCTGCTTACTTCTCTTAGGAGATTAAGAGACTGAAGGCTATGTAGGGTAGGGAGGAAAATATTTTTTTATGAGTCTCTGTGAGAAAACTATATCTGAGCTTGTCGTGGTTATTTTTTCAGCAGTTTCAAATACTGTTAGATTCCACTGAGATTAAATGCTAGTTATTCTTAGTGTTTTCAGGCAGCATTCTCACTCCTTATGTTTTTGAACAAGCTTTGTCTACAATTTCAATACTTCTAATGTTATTAATTATATAAGACTTTCAAAGCTTAGAACTGCTGTTCTGCAGGTGACTTACTGTTTTGTGAGAACAGCTTTTGCAGGTTGTGGCAGAGAAGCGGGGGAAGTGAAGCATTCCTTGGGTAGGTGGCAGATTCTGAGATGAGAGGGATAAATCTGCAAGGATTCTTCCTCTTGCTGGTAGTACTGCGTATTGATAGCTGGAACACAGCAAACAACCCTTGAATGATCTTCAATTAACATGCTTTGGTTTGTTCAAGGGTGATGTCACAAAATAGCCTTTTTCCGTAGAACCAAGTTCTTTCTTCCCTCCCTCCTTACATATCACCCCACTGATGTTTTTTCAGCTCTACAAGTGTGTGTTTTCTCACTCTCTCTGCTGTGTAGGCAGCCTTCCCAATCACAATTGAGCTTCACAGGCAATCTTTTATCAAAAAAAAAAAAAATCATCTTTACACAGCAGGTCTGTAATTTAACACCAAAGGAAATGGAGAGTTCTGGGTCAGAATTGTGATGCATCTTAGTAATGCTTGAATTGGCAAAGAATTTTGTCCTAAAAAAAAGAAATTGCTTTCTTGACCAGGAGGCCTCTACCTGTGGAAATTACTTTTTTACAATCTACCCAAATGATTTGCCAAAATGGCACTAGCAATCACAAACAAACAGACTTTAACTTATACTTTCTTCATTAGGCTAAGTTATAATTGAGCTTTTTTACCCTAGAATTAGAATGGGATTTGAATGAAAAAGACAAACTCAGTTTGTTGACAATATGAAAGTTAAAATGCAGTTCTTCTGGGAGTGTTGCCTCACTTTAAACACGGTTTTAGTTCTCTCTGCCTTTTAGAAACTTCTTTTGCTGATGCTTCTCATTTTTCCAAGGTCTTAATTTCACACAATATTTTGTAAACAAGCCTAAAGTTAACTTGCAATAAAAAATCCCCTGCAGCTGTATTTTTAATTGCTCAGAAGATAGCAATAATTATTTTCTTGAGCTCTGTTGATAACACGGTTTGGCATTTCTTAAAGAGTTTTTGTTGATGCTAGTGTTCTTGCCACCAGGTAGGTATTCTAAGTTTATTCAACTCTCTAAAGAAATACTTTTGGGAGGGTAGCAATGGGTGACTTAAAATTTGCTTATCAACCTATCAAATTTCAGCAACAACTATAACACAAAGGCCTTGTACCATGGTTTTATGTGCAGTTCATGCTGCCATTGGAGCTGAAAGGAACCATCCTTCTCTGCTTATCCCGTCTGGTACCTTTTCTGCTTCATGTCAGCACAGGTGCTCATGTAGCTGTGCAGTGAACTGGTTTGGAGAAAACCCAGGCTGGAGAATAATCTAGGTCTTCTTCTTTAGACTCCTTACTTAGAGCTGGATTTTAATCTCTCTTTTAAATGATTCACTGTACATGTCCTCTAACACGTGAGTTTGGTGGGAGTAGAGTAGGACAAAAATTCATTGGCAGAATGTGCTCTGCCTCCAGCTTGTGCTTCTGCAGAGTTCTCGGGACTGCAGCATAAGTCTCCATGGTTACATCTGTTTGCCTGGTCTAATTTTAGAGAACTCCTATCATCTAGAGATGCAAGGCTTTTGTAGCAATAGACAGAGGTGAGATGGTAAGAGTAATTCTGAAACAGTACAGATTATGATACAGGACCTGGTAAACAGGAAGGACCAGCTTTGAAACCTTGAAATTTCCTTCTACACTTGGAGACTTCTTAGGGTACTACAGCTGGTGACTTAAATAAAAAACCTCCTGCTCTCCCTTGTGTTTGACATGTGTTACAGACTTTATGTTGAGCAGTGAGGAAAAAAAAGTGGGCCACAGCACTGCTAAATGTCCCCTTTCTTTCAGGCGTTGCCCAATGTGTGTTTAATCTCTAAATGCCTGGCAGAATGTGTTCTGGAAGAAGATAACGATTCAGAGAAGGGGTGATAAAAGAAGGGTTGGGATTGTTGTAGTGAGAAAATTATCATACAGACTTTCTCAGATGTGTAAGTTATATGCAAAAAATCAATAGATTCACAGTTTTATAAGCCTTCATTGTTGCTTTTGGCTTCTTACAAGCACAATTTTCAGCATACCCTTTACCTTTTGAAAAGTATTTCATTTGATTGCTTCTCGTTCAAATTTTGTTCATGCCCATGATCTTTTTGCTTCTAGGTTTCACTGGTATGAGTCATCAGAAGTTGATTGTGACATCCACTGGGAGCTTTTGCTAAAGCTGCATGTGTCGGCTTTCTCAGGAATTTGGATAGGTAAGAGTGCATGTTCTGCTTTCTATACCATCTGATCTTTTGGGGTACTGCTGGTTGTCACCAACTGAGTGTTGTGATTGACTGCTGATAGCGTGTAGTGTTTTATGCAATGTGCAAGAGGTGGTCTCCAGCAGGATGCTTTACCCGTAGGCTGGCTGCCACAGAGTGCCAGACTGTATCCCAGGCTGTTGCTGAATGCTCCCTCTATACCACAGTGTTTTTCCAGGAGAGAGATTCAAGGGAACTAGATGGCTATTCCCTCCCCCACTTTCTACTAGGTATGTGTAGAAGTGTCTGCAAAAGCAGGTTGAGTTCTGTTCAGGCTGTGACAGAATGCCTGCTTTTGTCACATTTTCTGAAACACAGCAGCTCTTGTAGGTGGTTTCTTTTAACCCACTTGTGAAACTAAACTCGTGTTTTAAGGAAGAAAGGGATGATTCTTCTTGATGTGCCTTACCCTTGAAAAGGACTGGCTTTTAGTACATGATCTGTCCTTTCATAGAGTAATGTAATCTATTAAAAGGTAAAATGGATGCAACAAATGTGAGATGCTGCAGTTCTGCTCATGCAGCCTTGCTGTCTGCCTTGTACCAGATGCAGGTCCTTGACAGGTGTGTAATGGTTCATAGATGGCATATGAAGACGGTTGGAAAATTGCAGTGTGTGGGTTTGGGGTGTGGAAGGAGGAGAGATGGGGAGCAGTGGTGTTGGTTTTGCAAAGATGGGCAGGGTTGGATTTGTTTTCAGATGGATCAGCTTCCTGAATTAACTCAGCAGGTTGTGCAAGCAGTAGTGCTGCCTGGAGGGAGGTGACCAGAATTTGCTATGGACTGCAGGGAGAACAAAATTGGAAATCTCAATTAAGATCAGTGGAAGCAGATTTACAACCAGGCTGTAAAAACATAACCCCCTCCACTGAACGCGTTTTAATCATGTGTTTATTAACACATATTGAAACCTATAGGTATAGGATATGCAAAGGAAGTCCAGTCTGGAAGTAACAGTGTAAAAAACATTGCTGCCAAAGAAAAAACCCTCCCTTATGACATTGGTTCATCGGTCTGTTGGATGTCAAAAGAAACAAACAGGTTTCTTACGTGAGAGAATCTGCCCTGTAGTTGTTGCAGTTGCCTTGAAGGATGTTGTTGTATCTAAAGTGTCAGTTTAAAACTCTTCTGAAACACTGTCAGCAAAGCTGCATTGTGTTTGGCAGATATTTAGCTTCTGAGGTTTGACTTATGGTAGTGACAAAACCTTTCCTTCAGAGGATGTATACTGGAAGCAAATATATTTGTTCACAGATCTAGCTGAGCCCTTGGAAAAGGC
>WAAE01012187.1:21125-33425 GCA_013400495.1 Nicator chloris | reverse complement strand
GAAATTTAGGATGGATATTAGGAGCAAGTTTTTTACAGAAAGACTAATAAAGTACTGGAATGATCTGCCCAGGGAGGTGGCTCGGTCACCATCCCTGGATGTGTTTAAAGAAGGACTGGATGTGGCACTCGGTGCCATGGTCTAATTGAGGTGTTGGGGCAATGGTTGGACTTGATGATCTTAGAGGTCTGTTCCAACCTAGTCTTTCTGTGGTTTCTGTCATGAATTGGCAGAAATTTCAACAGGGATATTTAGTAGTAGACAGAGACAGCACTTGAGCCTGATTTCTATTACATATCCGTATGTTTGGAAGCTTAAATTTCCTTCTTGCCTCTGAGATGTACTTGCAATTAAACCATCAATAATCATGTGTTGAAAACTTATTTCAGATTCAGAGGAGAGTCCATGCTTCGTGCAGGTTTTTCTAATTTATGTTACTTATCAGGGATCAGCAAGGGAAAAAGAAGTAAAAAGATTGTGCCTTGTCTCCTAAATCATACCAAGAAGCCTTGAGCCAAATTAGTCACATGAGAATCACAGGCAGAGTCATTAAAAAGGCTGGTTTATTTTAAAATTTATCAAACTGGTGAAAAAAATTGTCCTTCCTCTTTCTCAGAGTTGTAGAGTTGTATCAGAAGTAATATTCAATTCATGTGTGAGCCTATACAAATGTAAAAGTCCATTACAGGAGTTAAAGATATCATGGAAGGGTGAATGAAGAAGAGGGTTAGTAGCTTGCTTCCAGCAAGATGGCACTGAACAACTAGCAGATCATCAGATAATTTGTTAACACAATAACCTTGTATTACTCTTCTACAAGAACACTCCTCCACTCCAATAAAGGTTGCCACTCAGTACCCTCTACAGCACCAGAGATCCCCCTCACACTTCCCATATTTCAAAAAAGCAACCCACCAAACCTGTTTCTCTGGCTACCTGTAGTCAGTCCATTGCAGATAGGCATAATGAAAACTTATCGAGTGACTCCATTCCTTGTGGCTTGATGATGGTGGAATTCACTGAGCAAAAGTCTAACAAAATATCTTCCCACAGTATTGCAATCAGTTAATGAAAATAACATCTAAGAACTGTCAGCTTAATACTTCCTAAACAAATACTTCCTACCATTTCCTTCTTTGTACTTTGTTTTCAATTTCTCCTTGGAATTGTAAAGTAGAATTATGGGAAATTTCCTATTTGAACCTGAAATTATAGCATGAAGCCTTCACCCAAACTAATCCTCAGGACTTTAACCTATTAAAAAAGACTTGTCCAGACACTGGCAACCATGAAGGCTGTCTAATCAAACTAGATAGATGGGTGTTCAGAAGTGGAATTTTACTTCAAACATTGACAAATCATCCAGTAGCTACACTGAAAAGCAAGATGACCTCTGCTCTCCAGGCACTTTGTGACATGAGATTGTACAGGAGCTACCACTCTGTTCAGTAACTATGGCAGATGCAACCAGAACAATGAAATGCAGCAGAGTAATCAAGGAAAAACTTGTTTTGATAACACTTCCTCAGCAGGACAACTGAGCCCTCAGCAAATGTGTCTTTACACAAGGATGCTTTTGAAATTACCTTTGAGCACCACTCCAGGAAAGGGAACCAGAGCGAGCTGTTTGTACCTCACAGTGTGAGCAGGAAGGTGAAAAGGGAGGCTCGTTGCAGGCCTGGAGTGCAAAGCTGACTAAGTCAGAGAGGTCTTTCTCGTAAGACAGATTGAGAAAAGTGCTTTCTACCCCAGCCACAGGAAGGAAGGAGGAAGGGTTTTCTAAGCAGCACTGCCATCTCTTGCACACAAGTCTGTGGCCCAGGAAAAGCTATGCTGTTTCTAACCTTGGAGTTTTCCACAATACATGTGGGTACAGCCCCAGGTAGCCTGGTCTTAACAGAAAGCTGACTGTGCTTTGAACAGGAGGTGTGATTAGAGACGTCCTGGGGCCCACCCCAGTCTGAATTATCTGATGATTCCAAGTGCAGCTGGACCATCACTGTGCCCAGGCACAAATACGGAATTTTCCTTCAAGGCTATCTTTGTAGCGCTCATTTAAAAAGAAGTTGGGAAAATGTGCCCAAACTATTTGTATAAAAATGTGTAACAATTTGTGATGAAAGTGTGCTCCATGCAGAATTGTGCTGTAACCATGGCAACTTTCATTGGGAGAGACATCCATTGTAAATCTATAAGGATCTCATTTAGAAAAGATTTAGTTGTACTACTGACTCTGGTTATGAATATTCCAATCATGTAAAAAACACCCCAGTTTCTTACAGAATTATTTTTAAATAGTGCAGCTGTGTGATTAAGAATGCTATCAGAAGCATTTACATTGAACAGTTTTTAAATTTTATTTTATGATTCTTCTGCAACTTAGATATTTTGGAGACTAACTTGGAATGCTTTGCTATAAAATCATTGCAAATTTATTTAGTCTAGCTTCTAATATTCCACTCTTCTTTGCCTGATTATATTTTTTCACATCACTAGACTACTGGGAAATATGTTTTAAAATACCCAGCTTCTTGTATGAGGGTAAATTCACAAATAAAGAAAGGTTCATCCCTCTTAGTACCTCAGCTGTGAGTTCTCTTTAAAATCCTCAGCTCTCTGTTGCCTCTCATGTAAGCGAAATGCTTCCCTGTTGTTTCTGCCCATCTTGTAACCTTTCTCAGTGGAATATTGGCCTTTATTTCTCACTAGCCTTTTGTAAATTCTCAGATGGTGGTCTTGTCTCTGAGGTATCAAACTTAGTGTTCAAATTGGGGATAGTTGTTTTGTGTCTTGCTGACAGGCTGATTCACCTACTTACAACCACAATTTAGGATACACAGAAATATATCCTTAGAGGAGAGCTCTAAGGGGACATTAAGGTTACAGTTTTTATTTATATGTATTTTTTACTGTTGGTTTATTAGTGCAGTCAAATGAAGAAAGAGAATGAATCGTGCTCTCTGCCTGCTTTTCTTAACACTAGAGCAGAACAAATCCCATTCAAGGTATATTTTTTTTGCATGGGAAGGCATCAGCCAGACATCAATAAAGTCGATATGTGCCAAATAGCATTTTAGAAATTCAGAGCAGCCTCCTTAGAAGATCATAACTCTGGGGACAGAATAGCACTGGTGATATTGGATAACAGAGCATATTCATGAAGCAAGGATGCATGTAAAGTGGCTAAATATATTGGTAGTGATTTTAATTTTTGGGGGGGGGTCTTTTTTTTCTTTTTTATATTGCTCTGATCCCCTTTATTTAGGGAATAAAATCAGCATCTACAGATGCCCAAGGGCCTTCTAACAAGCTCTACCTGATGATTAACTGTGCAAAGATATGAGAGGCCTTAGGGAACCTCCAATTACATGCATCTAAGCTTGTTCAGGCCACCTGGCTTTTGTACTGACAGCATCATTTCTGCAGATTTTAGAGGGAAGTAATAACTTTTCCTGGGAGAAAGAAAGACCTCCTGAAATGGCTTGGGAAAAAGTCAACAAGTCCATTACTAAAGCCCATCTGAAACGCTTAAAGCAGACTTGGTCTTTAATATAGATGTGTCTTAATAAATGAAATCTAATGTGCTGTTGAGAAAAAAAATACTTCCATAACGCTCCTGATAAATTTGTCTAATGGAAGAATACTTAACTCGTAAGAGATGTTTAATTTTTCAGGACCTTTTATGAACACACTGATGTTATTACTCAGTTTACAGTTTCCTTCTCAACAAGAAAAAAAAGAAATGCTGTTTGTACATATAGAACACTCCAGCCAAACTCCCCTTTCCATTTTTTTCAGGACCTTTTATGAAATTCATATTCATATTTACATGCAATTCATATTTATTCATGTCTTGACCATTTAAAAAATTGCTTTACAAATCAGAACTGTGTTAGGGAAGTTTCACTTTACCAGCAATATTGCATCCTGCTACAGAGATAACACAGCTCGCATGGCAACACTGCCTGTAGGTTACAATTCTCTTGGATATCTTCATGGAAAAGGAAGAAACATCACCAGTTTTGGAGGCAGCTATTTTCTTCAGCTTGCCAGAGAGTTAAAAGCAATTAGTTGCATCTCATAAAAACAGCAGTCTTTTACAGAGTAAACACTTGTCCTGTTTTCTCACTTAGCTTCCATTTAGTACAGTGGTTCAGGACTGTGCTTTAGAATTTAAGATTTGACCTACACCTCATATTTCAATTTAAACCAGTCCTCCTCTGCTGTGATCCCACTTTTCTAAACCCTTTTTCATTTTTGAAAGGCAGCAGGATGCAACATGAGCATTTCTCTCACTCCACAAGGCCACATGGGAAGGGGAAGATGTTTAACAGTGTACCAGTCCAAAGAATGAGTGAACCAAATGCACCTATGGCTCTGGCTTCTGTGAGGTCTCATTAAAACCTGTAACAGTTTCAAAACGTTTGGAAACCAGAGTTTGCCACCTTACAGGGTTGAAATCGACACACTCAGAGCCCTTCCCACAGGATTTCTGCCTCGTCTGGAGAGCAGCCACTGAAACACAGGCTGGAGTTGGTCTTTCTCATTGATGTAGCCAAAAGGAGAAGGATTCTTGTGTACATAAGCGTGGTTGGATGGATGTGGTTTAAGGTACGTTATCAGATCCACATGTGCTTTTAGCTAGTGCCTTTGGAACTTTCAGCCTAGTTCATATTTCTGAGTGTCCCAGTAATAAAGGAAGGTCTTTTTCATCATGTCACTCCTTCCTCCTTTATTGGTAATGAAAAAGTGAAAGGGACATCCAGCTTGTGGGATGGATGTGTTGAAAAAGCTTTCTTTTAAATATAATTACTGTGACATGCAGTAGTTACGAATTGAACTTTCTCCAAATTCCCTAAACTTGAATCTGAAGTTTCTAAGAGCAGTCATTCTTACATGGAGGCAAGAACTATTTTGTTCTGACTGTGGTTCACAGCACTCACACTTGTGGTACTTCCTCATGGGAACCTCAACTTTTGTTTTCTTCACAGTGTTAACAAAAGCCAGATCAAAAATATGTGGTTGCCCTTTGTTATGGAAAACCCAACCGTGCTGCTGCAGCTGGCTAACCAAGTGCTAAAGCCTAGGGACAGGAATTATCCTCCGTGCTCTCTTCTGTCACCCACCAACCCAAGGGAGTGAAAAACTATCTTCTGAAGAGTTCTGTACTTTTAAAAACCTTCCCCTGGTCAAGGTCCATCCTTTCAATCTGATTTCCACTTCCAGTTTCTCTGCATGAGTGTGCTCAGATAGGACCATCAGCTTTCTGTAGAGCACCCAACCACCATAAACCTCCCATATCTCATACAGGTGGGGAGTGGAAGGAGCTGATCTGACTGCACACGAGTTTCATGTGGCTGCTCCTTTGTAGAATCCAAATAACTGTAGCAGACAGTTGCACAAAATATTTGTTTGGATAATTTATCTTGGCTATTGTCAGAGCCAGATCGGGAGGAGAGCACAACATACCCAAACTTTCAAAGCCAGCACCTACAGCCAATGACATGATTACATGAGGATCTCATGTTAGTTAATAGAAAAATGAGATGGTATTTCCAGCCCTTAATTATGGACCAAAAAAAAAATTTAAAACAAAAATTTAAAAATCCAGAAAGCCTGGAGGTGTCTCTGTCACGGTACCAAAATATGCTAAAAACCCCAGGCTGCCTTAATTGAGGTTTGGGACTTATGCCCATCTTTACTGCCTAATTAATTTTAAAGATGAACTTGCAGGATGTGCAATTATCTGTATTTTCTGCTGAGTTTCAAAGTATTTGGCAAAGAGATAGGCAAAATCTTTTATTTGTTGAGCAGGAAATTTGTCACTCATTATTATTCCAGGAAGCTAAAAGTATTTGATTTGATTATAAATTTGGCAAATAATCTCAGTCAAAGGAGGGAATTTTACAAGAAATGTTTCCATTTTGAATACAGATTTGTTCAAAATAGCATTTTTCATTTTACAATAGATCATTAAAATGAAACAAAATATTTAGAAAAAACTTTTTTGAAATGGAACACTTAATTTGCTTGACAATATAACATTTTGTGTTCTGGTAAAAGATCATGAAATATTTTGTCTCTTTGAAATCAAAAATCCTTTTCTCTATCAGCACTTTTCACATAGGACAGAAAATTAATATCCCAATATCTCACCAGTGCCCTGGAGTCCACCATGGTTCATTCCTGACACAACAGCCACTTGCATATTAAATTCCCAAATCTAATATGGGCAGTCCCAAACCACGAAGATGTTCAAATGCAATCTTGTTCAGAACACCTTCCATGACAGGCATTCTTCAACTTCTAGCCAAAAACCTTTTAAACTGGGAAACCCCCACCGTTTTAAATAGCACTGCTGTTTGTTTTGAGCTGTTTTCAGAAACCAGTGTCAAGCCTCTGTGACGTGGTGTTAATGTCAATCAGAAATGCAACAAACTGCAGTTGCTGAAAGCAGATTCTGTATAGAGAGATGGATTTACTTCTCTGGAACGAATTAATATAATACAATAACTATTGTAGAAAATAACAAATAAGGTTAAAAAATGCCTGATTAGTCATTTGGGCCCATGATTATGGGGAGTTTTGGAAAAGGTTTATTTTAAACACAAAAGTTGCACAGACAAAAAATGACACTAAATGTTTACATGATCTTGCAAGGGAAGTGGGGATTTTGCTTGGATTTGAAGCAATTTGAAAATGCCAAACAGTAATAGTAGCCTGTCACTGAAGAACTGATCAGGTAAGGAATCTAAAAAGATCATTCAAAGGAGGGAAGTTTTTGAGTATATAACCCTTGTTAACTCTTATTCTAGAGTTTAAAATGCTTTGTTCTCACCTCAGACTCTGAACTGGATTAAAAACTGCTACTATTCTACTGTAAGAATCATCAAAAAGGATTAATCTTAAATAGCTATTCCACCTTAAATATAAAATCTGTTTTTACACAAATCAGTGACAGTGTAGAAAAATTCCAACTAAGCAGTTGAAATCCTAACTCTTCCTATGACCTTGAGTTACAAGGTGACAGGGGATCATCCACCACTACTGGGAAAAAGCATTTAAGTCTTTTCAGCAAGACCCCATGTGCAGACTACAGGAGCTGTGTTAGGAACTTGGTGGGACAATGCCAAGGGAACCCTCGCTATATAAACCTGGTGTTTCTCTTGCATGTAAAGTTGAAACAAAACACAAAACTGCATAGACCTCAAGAAAAGTTCAATAAAGCAAAGTGAAATTGGTAAAAAAGGAGTGCAAGGCTACTACCTTGACACTAAAGTAATCTATGCCATTACATAAAACTATTTCCCTCCTCAATATTAAATCCAAGCCACTGCTATGAAGATCCTGAAAGTGCTTTACTGCATTTGATACAAACTACTGACTAAATACAGATAAAAATCCAGAAGTGTTATGGACTTAAGTGTGATTGCAGTAACAGATACACTTTCAACAAGCAAAACCATCCTAAATTTTTAACTTTTTGCCTTTCTTAACCCCAGCAAGATGGAAGAGGAAGCAAAAATGGAGGTGGAAGCACTAGTCCTGTAAAGACTAAAATCCCACAGCTGCTTTATAAGACTTGAAAGAAAGTTGCCTAGGAGCCATCCTTCTTCACTGCTGTTTCTGACTCTGCCTCCAAAAAAGTAATCTGCAGCTCATATTAATATTTCCTTATTACATCACATCTTTGATTCGCTTTTGTACTACTGCTAGAGTGCCTTGCTGTCTAATTTTATCCAGTGTGCTGTGCCTGACAGTCTGTGATCTTCCAATCCATCTCCTTTGGAGAGATGCTCCCTGTTCTTTAGAAGTATCAACTTCCAAAATCAAACATTAGCAGGCCTAGTGACCTCTGCAGCTGCTGAGGAAAACTTCCTGCTTTTTTTTTGTGTGCCACAGGACACACTCTGTGTCCACTATT
Source organism: Nicator chloris (assembly GCA_013400495.1). Lineage (NCBI taxonomy): Eukaryota > Metazoa > Chordata > Aves > Passeriformes > Pycnonotidae > Nicator > Nicator chloris. The sequence goes on along the minus strand of WAAE01012187.1, from coordinate 25,501 downwards.
ACAAAGTGAAGCCACAGAAGAGAGTCTGCAGGCAATAAAAATTTTGATTGTTCTGATTTTATCACTGCTTTAGTATAAATTTTGGGGCCATATAGGGAAAAATAGAGGGTTGATATTGTCTTGAATATCATGGCTTAAAAATCCTCAAGTTTAGTGTCCTGCTGTCACTCCTGCTCACTGAGAGGATCCTGCTGATCTTTATGTTGTTGTTATTGTTGTGCAGTAAACAGTCACTGATAATGTTCTTAATTCTGATATCTGAAATCAGCATTGTTTGCCCCTAATCTCTCCCCAGAGCAGCTTTCCTGAATTGGTCTTGTGTTCTGGTTGTTACTGAATGTATAGATGTTTACAGGGACAAGGATGGAAATTATTTTAGATGACTGTTGCAATGTTTATTCATTAACTCAGTTTTAGGAATGCCTGCCAATGCTGAAGGAAACATAACGCTAATGAAGTACTTACAAAATGTCAGCGAAAATCTAAATTAGTCTCTGAGGTTTTCAAAATATTCATTAAAATATATCAGAATGCAGAATGTTTTTCAACCACAAAGACAACCCTATTACTGCAAATTTATTATACATTTTCAGTTGAAATAGTTGTATAACATTTAACATAATATCCTGATGCTATTTTGGTCCAATCTACACCATCTGAAAGAAGTGTAAAGGATTTATTTTCTAAAATATCAAAAATGAAACAGGAAGAATGATAATCCATATTTGAGCAAGTTCTGTATAATTACATTTAACTTGTTTAGGAATGTATAGGACAGTTTCAAAGCTGAGAAAATTATTCACTAGGTTGAAGGTTTTCCAAAATATTTCCACTTACATTTCCACTAAAATTAAGAGAAGAGTTCAGAGTACACTGAACAATGATTTTCCTTAATAGAGCTTACCCATGAAAAAAGTACAAGACCAGTTCTTCTATTCTGGGATAGAGGAATTATCAAAATTCCTGTTCTTTCAATTTTCTCTTTATACCAATCACCACACTGGTCTCTCTTTTCATGAAAAATGCAAATGAAATCTTTGTTTGGTGTCCTGGCAAATAGAAGCAGAAGTAAAAAAGAGTAAAATAACTTAATTGGTTTATGTGAAAAAGGGTGAAATAGAATGTGGCAAACTAATTTGCAAGAGGAAAACTTCCTGCTAATTTAACAATTTAACAATCTACAAAAACAATTTAATCTTTCCCCCAAGAAATTTCAGTCGATGTGGTCCATGCCCAAAGGTACCACTGATTTTCAAGTCTTGAAAAGTGTAAGAACCTAAGAAGCAGGAGAAAACCTACAGAAGCCACTTATAAAGAGGGCAGGATTGTTGATTAATTGTACTTTTTAGTGTGACAAAGAAGTAGAAAACCTAGAATAGGAAAGGCTTAGGTTCTCCTGGTGTGTTATACAAGACAAGTTAATTCTGATAGAAAAAGGAGTTAATATTTTTAATTTTCAGTCCTTCATTACTGACTCTTTTTCTTTTCCTTTCTGCCCTGTGTGAATAGGGTATTACTCTAAAGTTAATATGCACGGCATGATAATGTTATTGAATGATTTACTAAGACCTCATGCATCATTACCTCATTGAAATATAATGAATAATCACTTATGACTTGTCAGTTAATAATGTGCAATAATAAGGGCTGATAGAGGTTTAAACCCACACCTGAGGAGGTGAATGCAGCATGGAAAAAGCAGCTGAAGTACCCAGGGCATTCTTAAAGAAAACACTTTGGCAACTGCACTTTTACTAGATGAGAATTCCTAACGAAGAATTTAGTCTCATGTCATATATCAACTGCATATGATTAAGAGATATAGATTTAGGTTTTATTTTGTATTTCGATGATATGCATTTGCCAGCAGATTTCTCTGTGCTCAGCTGCTTTTAGATTCCTTAAGACATTTCCCTTGAAGTTTTTCTAAATACTAGATATAGAATTTCTGTGGAAAACCGTAAGTTTACTTATCCTGGGACAGAGGTGAGAGTATTGTATTGTTACAGAAAGGATGGATTGTTTTTCTTTTGTATTGTGACAAAAATCTGTTAAGATTATGGTAATGAGTCATTAACAGATAAGCCTATAGAAGCCTTTGAAAACCTCAACAGATCATTTAACATAAAGAGAACAAAGAACAAAAGGACATACTCAGTCTCAGAAAAAAGCTATATCAATACTATATGAATAGCACCTAGGGAGGCTCCTTGAAAATAGAAAAGCCAAGAATTCACCTTACTTACCTCCAGTTAACATTGACCATATTGACTCTTAATTCCTGCTGTAAAAATTGGTCATACCCATGGCCTTTGAAAGCACAAACTGTATAAAATATTTTCTGAGTTTTCCTTGAAAGTCTGGTGCTTCACTACTCTAGTACCAGGCAGAAAAGTTACCAGAATTGTCATGCATCATATCTATTTTGCTGGGGTCAACAGAGAGCTTACCAGAAATACATATTTGATTTGCATTAAAAAAGGTGACATTTCTGAAGTGTTCCTGATAATACTGCAAGATTTCATGGTCACTTTGTTACAGCTGATTTGATTGGCACCTCAAGGGAGGCCAGTAAATATTAAACAGCTCTCAGCCTTTTTTTTCTGTCAGTAGAGATTCAAAATGCTTTTGATGGATTCCGAGACTGTTTCATATGATATTTTATTAACTCCTGCAAACTGTATGAAAACAATACAAAATATCTCGTAGATAAAACAGCTTTAGCAAGAGCTAAATTGAGTCCCACGATTCAGCAATATCCCATATGGTGCCTCATATGTCAAAAAACCTGCCTGGATCTTGAGAGTGAAGGTGATTTTTTTTCCATGTAGGACTTCAATCTACATTAGAACAAACCAAACACAAGTATGCTCTCCCTCCTGCATCTCCATCTTGGAAAAATGCTGCTCTGTGCTTACATCACTCTGAGATAAATTGAGTATTTATCTTCCAATGACTACTACTTGGGGTCTTGGAACTCTCTTGATAGTTGCAGGCATGAACTGCTGAAGAACTTGGTTTATTAATAATTAACTTAATACAAAGCTATTGCAAATGGGGACAAACAGCATCCTCTCCAAACACCTGCTGATACAATATCCTATGTTGGCCTCAGGTGTGAGATACAGATTTCAAATGAAACATTTGGAACCGTCCTAGTTTGCCACTGATTGACAACAATATATTTTTTTAAAATTTAGTTTATTCTCTATGCTCTCTCTGATGCCCTTTTGCAAAAGAAAACGGTAACATAACTCTCAACTTGCTAAAGCATGAATGAAGAGTGGCAAAACTATTTTTAATGTGGGAAATGTGAAACCCTATGGAATTCCTTTTATGGCATAAGCAGTCCTTCTTGCAATTTTTCTTATAAGGTAGCTATCAATTCATGACGAGAGAACATCAGATTTCTAGGGAAATCAGGCAATTCTGGCACTAAAACAGCTGCCCCATCCCTGAATGGTGAGCACTGAGAGGCATGGCCAGAAATGGCTGGTGGCACTTCACACCTAAACCAGCCCCCTGAGGCAAATGCCTTGCACCCAGAATTTTTACTTTTCATTTGAAACTCAAAGTGTTTAAAACACCCAGGTACAAACCCAGTTGTATTTATAATTGAAAAAAATAAATCATGAAAGCAACTATTACCAACAAACTTGATTTTGTGTCTTACAAAATTTGACTGAGAATGATATTACACAAAGATAACGGTTGTTGAGCCATTAAGTGGAAAAACAGAACACGTGAAGAAGAGGTTGCCAAAGAAACGCCAGTTAGTAGGCACACAAAGGAATTAATGAAGAGCTTCACAATTTCTGTATAAAACACATACATGGAATGAAAAATACTATTTTTTTAACTGCAAAATTGAAGAACTCACTATTAGCAGATTCTGATTGGCAAGAAACAAAAACAGAACAGCACTTCCCAAACACAGAATTTACTGAAACTCAAAAAAAAAAAAAATTATGTAAAAATTTTGAAATCAACTAGAACATCAGCGGGAGACACTAATATACAGTGGCTATAGTCCCTTTATAGTGATCCTGCTCTTACATTTCCACAAAACACAGTGGGATCCCTTGCAGTTTTTTCTCACTCCATCCTGACACATCAAGCAGCAGTTGAATTACTTGAATTCTCACAACTCTAAAAAGAAACTCTATTTTACTCTGATAGTTTGTTACCCTGGCAAGGCATGTGATAATTACTGATATCACAAGGGCGCCATCTAAAAACATTGTCACCTTCCAACTCACTAGCACAAAACCACTTGTCTTACATGAAAGCAGAGAGCTTACTATTGATGCCAAAATTCACTTCTGGGAAAAAAAATTCTGTGTCTACTGTTAAAATAGCTGGCTTTTTTTTTTTTT
>WAAE01012187.1:8029-21101 GCA_013400495.1 Nicator chloris | reverse complement strand
TTTTTTTTTTTTTTTTAATGCTTGTTATTTAATTATTGCATTTTTAGAAAGCACAGCAGATTGACCTAAGTAATTATTTTTTTTTCTCCACAGACCTCTAATTGGTCTGTCTTTGCACAATTTTTAATGCAAGCAACTCCAAAACTACTATATTCCATGTGGGTAGCAGGGCTGGCCATGAACTCAGACACTTTCCAAAGAGTGCTGTTCTAACTAATGTTCATTCTGCAATATCACTGTTGTTCCCACAAGTGCTCCCTTTGTTGGGCTTGTCTTCCAGATAAGCTACAGGCTTTTTCTGTCTGTCATTTGCCCAAGTGCTCTTTAACACTGATTCCCTTTCCTTTTTGTTTTTGACCACAGAAGTGAAAGTACTGGACTTCTGTGCATTCTAAGCTTTGGCTAGGATAATCAGGTTACTTGGTAAAAAAATCTGCTTTGACTTAGTCTGCCTACTTGACACAAAAAGGAATACCTCAGGCTAGCAGATCGTTTCTTTTTGGAACAGTGATTACCTTATTCCAGAAAAACGGCTGCTCACAAAGCTACCAAGAATCACAGTTTGATTGACACAGGAGGGGACAACTCTCATCAGAGCTGTTATTTTGCTGATTATATGAACGAGGCCATCATTTTAAGAGCTTTCTGGCAGTAGGCTCTAATTCAAGAGTTCTGTCAATTTTGGTTTTCTCAGTAGGATTGTGAGCAGGCTACTACACACCTGTCCTTCACGGAGCTCTGCTGACAAAGAAAACAGGGGAGCAGTTTGCTGCTAGGTATCTACCATTTACAATGAAGCGTGGGAGAAAGAAATGTGCATTATTCCAGCATGACTGCCCTGAAGATTCCTTACCCAGAAGCACATTTTGCTGCTCATTCTTTTTACTGTTCTACAGTCAAATAATTATAGTGCAGTTGCTGCTTTCTTATTCTTCTTTGAAAATAGTTCCACACGTTTCTCAACACATATCTCATTAAGACCCAGAAATTGTCTTATTCTGGAAGAAAGAAATTTTGTGCAAATTGTACTATATTGACAGAAAGAATTGGAGCATAAATTTGAGGATAATGTTTGCTTATAAAACAAGAGAGAGCCTGAGTCGTTTATTTAAAGAAAAAAATGTTCAGTGACATAATCAGGACTGTTTAGAAGAAAAAAACCCCATGAGTGGTGTTTCAAAATCAAAGATAAACCAGAAAGATACTTTGAAAAATTCGCCTCGAAATACAATGCTTAACCACTTGGTGTCACTCTTAACTCGTGCTCGAGTCAGCTCTGCACCGTTTATGCCAGCAGGAAACACAGCTGTAATAAAGAAAAGTGACAGACTGGGCACGATTTCACTAGCTGTATTTTGGAAAGAAAATTCAGGTGTTCAGAGATTCAAACAGACTGATCTAACTATTCTGTAGAGATTGCATGGTGGAGACTTGTTTCACAACTTGCTGTCTGAAATAAACTAGCCATGGTCCCTGTCATCTGCAAAAACGTCATTATTAAATCCAACTGTTTGATTTGTTATCATCTCCTTCTGGTTCTTAACATGGATTGCAAATTGAAGTGTCCCACAGTTGCTGTCTTTGTGCACTGTTGTCAATGGAAATGGACTTTGAAAAATGTCACCAAACCCTTGTCTTGGTAACTATGGTTAGTGAGTAACTATGAATAACTATGGTGAGTGAATATCCTGCTTTACTTGCAGGATTGGACTTCTTACATGAGCAACTGCAAACCATTAATTTAAAGCTTTTTAAAGTAGTAGCCTTAGAAGCCAAACTGGTATTTGGCTTCTACTCTCCTGTAAGCCTCATTGCTAAAATAAATGGAACAGATCACACTAATGCTGGCAAGTGCAAACATCACTCTATTCTGTGGCAACATGCATCATGGAAAATAACCTCAGCCCTCACGTCCAGCCCTTGCACAGGATGTTGCCTTACAATGCATTCAGACCCACCATGGATATGTTTTTTTCCCAGCTTTATGTGAGCAACAGCATTTGGCTGCCATTAGCATCAGTGGCAGTTACTGGGACCAAGGCAACTTTATTTCTCAGCAGAAGTGCCACTGACAATGCACCCTTCTCTTGGCTTTGCCAGTGAGATGGAGAGAGAATAATGGATGAAAGCTTGAAAAATGGTAGCTCGGGAGACAGATACTGCTATTACATTACAGCTTCTTAATTCTGCTAGTTTCCAGGGAGTTGACTTTCATATTTACTGCCCAAAGGGAACTCAGAAAAGCAGTATTTATAAAACAACATACTCATGTTTATAGTGTGGCTTATTAATGAGAATTTAGGAACAACATGCTCTGGAATTTCAAATATTTGAATGATAACAAGAAAAAAAGGTAGTAAGAAAGCAATAAAGGTCTCCTCTGCTGGCTTCCTGTTTCCTGGCAATACTTCTGTGTTGGATATTTGGAAAGCATATCAGGAGGTTGTTTTTTTTTTTAATGTAAGATCTTCCTACTCGTTCTTGTTTTCTCCTGCAAAAGGTATTACATGAAAGCAACTTACCTCACCTCTCCTGTTTTCCCATCCCACCATCTTGTTTAATGCTCAATTTCATCTTCCTTCCACAGGGTGATTCTGGGCGCCACAGGTTGTCATTTTCCCTGGTACTAACAGCAGAAAGGCAAATATGTTGCCAGTGACTCAGACCTGCATTGCTGGTACCTCACTCAGTGAGATGCAGTGCAGGAAAGGATCCTCATCCCCTGCTTAGTGGGCACTGCCTCCCTCAGTAGTACCTCTACTTTCAATTCCCTGCAATAGTTTGTAAATTCTCCTTTCTTGCTACCAGTCTTTCTGAATACTATCTAAGTTAACCCACTTCACATTTTCTCTTGTGAGCTTAAACTTTCATTCTAATTTAGCATAGGGGGTTTGTAGGCAAAATTGATTTGTTCAGAGTTATGTTAGAGGCATTCTTTGGATTATCAAAGAAATGAACAGAAGCCCACTGAATAGCAGGCTATGATAACACATATCTTCCTATCTTCATTGGCTGCCTTAGATTCCTGCTTGGATTTTCATATTTCAGGTTTTGTATTTCTGATTCTGACAATGAACTAGGGTAAAATCAGTTGAGAGCTGCAATCAAGAACTCACATTTCTGGACTCAACAAGGGTGAAAGTTGCTCCCTGGTATAGTTAAAGCATGGAGCTGCTGCACTGTACTGATCTTAAGATGGTAACAATGCCTAGTTTCATGTTCACACCTTGCTTCTGGATGTAATGTTACAGAAAGCTGGTCTGAAGCATAATGACATTAGTTTCAGAACTGCTAAGCAGGGCTCTACCAGAAAAGGTAAATTATGAGAAACAGTGTTTCACAGCAAATGTAACATCTACCAAAACTTGCTAACACCAAGCAATAGTCTTTTCAGCTCATCGACAAGCCTAACACCATATTGATAGATCAAGCCAATGTTTGCATTCACTCAGAATGTATGTGAATAAAAAGAACCCCAGCAAACACATATAAACTGATAATATCAGGTGCAGCAAGGCAGGAAACCTTCAGGAAGGCTGCTAAGAGATAGAATCACGACTTGATTGCCTATTTCTGGCTGCTGTCACAAATCTGGTATTGTTCCCAAGATTCATGTCACAGCCCATAACCCACCAGGTGAGACTGACAAAATACCACCATCTACTGGTCTTCCCATGGCAGAGGCTTTCAGCCCTTCATCAGTTCCACAGAGCCTCAAATTTTGCCAGTTTAGCACTGGAATTCATGAGTAAGGCCATCATCCCTCAGAACCCCCTGCAGCAGTGCCTGCTGTTACTTTGCCCTCCCTGCAAACGTGGCTCAGCTAATGATGCACAGCTCCTGGACAGAAAACATCAGTGCTGCTCATCCTCATGTGCTAAGCTGGAGCTCTAGGTGCCCATGCAGGGACTGCCTTTAAGCTCTGACACTGTCTCTGGCAACAGCCAGCAAAGGGCAGCTTTCTCTGGCACCCAAGCTTGGGGAAAAAAGGGTCACAGGCACAGGAGTGGGCAAGTTTAGGATGACTTCCTCTGTTGTCCTCAATTTCCTGTTGTAATGTATTTTTATGTGAAATGGTTTCTTCTGTTGTCCCCTATGCTAATAATTTAGTCCTGAGATGTAACCCCTTTTCCCTGGACTGTTAGTACTGCCTGAATTGTGTTCATTTGCATAGCTGTCAGTCCTTCCCTAACTCAGCCTTTCTTCCAGACTATTCCGTATCAATCTTACAATCTTCAGTACCTTATTAGTTGTTTAATTGTCCCCCCTCCCTCTGTGTCCCCTTATGGGTTTCAGTATTGCAATCCCCGCCTGGCACCCCTCTCCTGTTGGATCCCTGCCCTAAATTCCCACCCCTAAGTGGTCCCTTAAGGCCACTGTTCTGGCCTGCTGGGGCAGATTTTCAAGGATGTTACTTTGAGAGATTTTTAAGGATTTTCTTTTAGAGATTTTTGGTCCTAGCCTCTGCTCTGCCTTCAAGTTAAGTTGTGTTTATAATAAAAGACTGTTGGAGCTGCAGGCTAGGCCCATCTGGCTTTCTTTACACTGATCAAACGGCGACAGTGTGGGGCACACGGGGCCCCGGGGGAAACGTGCCCGCACCCGCAAACCGCAGTGATAGCAAAGCGTGCTGCAACAATTTCCCTTACCTCAAATCAGTGCTTCATCTCATTGGTACAAATCCTGCTTTCATCTACAGATGCCTGTAATCACTGAGTTTTCTGTCACCTTTCCTTCACGTTTTCCAGTGGGTTGCCTATTCCTTCTCTCCTAGAAAACAAAGAGAATCAACATCGTTGATTCAGCTGGATTTTGGTGAATCAAAGGATACAAAATCCCATCAGAGTCTAATATTTTACCTTTTAGAGAAGTACTTGGTGAGTGGCAGTAAGTTTCACGGTAATGTTACATATACAGTTAAAAATATTAATCAGTTATTCTCAAGACAGGAGTTTTTTAATAATTTATAATGACAAAATTATAGGAAAAATTTAAGAATTTGATACACTTTAAGAGTATTTAGGAATGTGAGTGAAAGCAAAGTCTTGCAACTCTTCTGTCCAGCTGTCATTACGAAAGCCCAGGACAGAGGGGTTGACAGAAAATGCATTGCTCCAGATAGAAATCCACAAATCCACAAGACCTACCATAAGTAGGAGCCTTCCTGGCACCTTATTTTTTGTTTGTGTTTTTTTTTTTCCAGAAAGCTACTGGAAGCCTACAAACATCCATGTAGTACAAAGAGGAGACATTTATATTTCCTCTCTTTGGTCCCAGCCATAATCTGGTTTTTATGTACTTTATGTCAATTATTAAGCATGCAGTCATGCATTTATTATGCTTTCAGGTGTTGAACCAACAGCCCATGGTTAGTTTTTAATATTATTTTGTGATTGAATACTTCAAGTCAGTGATAGCCTTGTTCTACTCATGTAATTTCTTTTATTGCATTGTTTTCCCATATAATATAGAAGGTTCATTAAGAAAGCAGCAAGCTGAAGGATATTACTGAAAGCACATACTTAAAGGAAAAGTACATAGTCAATAAAAACATATTAATTGGTGTACATCACACAACAATGATTCTTTCACCAATATGTTAAAGTTTTATGAGCCATTTTCTTTCTGCTTCTGTGGAAAGGCATTAATAATCAGTCAGTTGATCTAGGGTACACCTATACCATATACCTTGTGTGTTGACTGACTGGGTCTAAGGATATCAGCACAGCAGGAGATATTTATAGCTTTGCATGCTCCAGACAACCAAACATTGCTAAAAGTAACTCTAAAACAAGGTGAGATAATCAGATTTATCATGAGGTTGAAAGCATAAAGAGAGGGACCATATATATTAGATATTGTCTCCTTTACAAAGGAAAGATGGATTAATAAAAGCTACTAAAAACTTGAATTAATGCATATTTTATAGACTCTACAGCATTAAGGGGAAGATTAAACTTAAAGGTGGCCATTTCAGGCTTTATGCAGCATTTATAAATTTATTTCCATCCCTTGAAGTAATGTGGGTGTAATGCCAGCAGACCAATTATGTTACCAGAATGAAATAACCATCTATAGCAGCTTTGCTGGGGATGCAAAACTGCAGAGACACCTTCACATTCGAATTCACTGTTTTGACACCACACAGAGAAAAGAATATCTTTCTACAGGAGATACTTTCTGTTTTCATTAAGTTGTTACCATTTTAGCAGATTTCAGGAGGCATTTAAAATTCTCAGACAAAGAACTATCAAGACTGAGGGAATAACGGGATTAGTTACTATAACTTGATTGAGTGAATATGAAAGACTCAGACTATGATACAAAACCTACTGGAGCTAAATGAAAGAGTTGTACAGTCTGAAAAATGTAACTTTACATGAAAATCACTCAAATTCACAGAACTAAAGCCTGCTCCCATATTTCTGAGCCTTGGGATCCCACGTGTTCTGCATTTGAAAGTAGAATCTGTACTGACAAGTAACCAGAAACAGTATGGGAGAATCAAGGGATCCTGAATGGCAGAAACCTCAAGACAGCCCCAGAAGCTTCTTGTTGGAAAATCAAGGACAGAGTGAAAGAAACAAAATTGAAGGAAAAAAATTGAGGAGGAATGTTGTAGAGAAAATTTCATTTAAATGATGCACAAAAAGAAAAGCACAGTGTATTTGCATTCAATACACTTGGCAGATCACACCAAAGAGGGCAAAGAGATTTGATCTATCAGTTTTCTATTTCCCAATGGGAGCCACACAAAAATGGCAAAGTTTATCAGTTTATCATAAGAAGGAAGCTTTCCTTTTATTATGGAAACTTACTTAGAAGGGTTATTCTGTTTGTAGGTGAACAAAATTGGTTACAATGGTTAAAAGTTTATAGACTCAGAGAAAGTGCATGTTAACTACTAAACAGTTTTAGAAAGAAAACTAAGTTAGTGTAGTTGAAAAGTGAAATCAGTGATATAATTTGGAAGATGGTGTTTAGATTTTTTTTTTAAAAATTATTTCTACACCAATATAGGCAAGATAGGTATAAAACAGGAAGACCAAAATCAGTGACGAACTTGCTAACAGCATAATTTCTAAAACTATCTTCTTTCAAACATGCCAGAGAGTCTGTAGGGCAAATACATGTTTACAGTAAGAAATATGTTCAAAAGAATGATTTTTTTCCCCTACACTCCTTGAAAATGAATTCAGTTAAGCTATTCCACAAATGTCCTTTATGATGGACATGTCAGACAGACCACCTCAAATCCAAGTATCAGTAGAATAGAATTTAAAACAGATTGGTAAAATGAATAATCAGCAAATCCCCAAGACCAAGCAATATTCAGTAAGATGTTCTAGAGGCAGTCAGGTATGAAATTACTATAATGTGGTAATATGTAATCTTTTGCTTATAAGTACCTTGGTGCCAGAAAAATAGAGGTTTCTGATGTAACACCAAGATTTCAAGACAGTTCTTAGGGGATTTGGAGAACTACAGACTAGAAAACTAGCTACAAGGTCTTTCAGAATGATCTCAGGGCACCAAAGGATAAAATTCTAAAAGGCCATATAAAATTTAATGTACAAAAATCTAGAGTGATGTAAATTGGAAAACAATTGCAACTTTAGACAGTTAGGCCTTTGAATTTGCATTACATTTTTTGTGCCTACTTTTGGTGAAGATTTCAGAAAGCTCTCATTCTGCTTCTGATGTTAACCACAGTTTTTGAAACAGAGAAATTAAACCATAGGTTTTTAGCAGTCACTGATATGTGCTGCATAAGCCCCAAATTTAGAAGCAAAACAAAATTTAGAGATAAACTGTCCAATAGGGAAGTAAAAAAGAATATTTCAATCTCTATCCTTATTTAAATTCCAATAAATTTTAGCCAAAAAGAAAAAAATTAATCGTTGGATCTTTATGCATTTGACTAAGTCATATCCCTTGTAATTCAGAGTCCTCTTGTATTTTATATCTTTGATTAAGCAAAAGGCTTATTTTCCTCATTTGCAGTCTTTAACCTCAGTCTTTTTATACTGTGTTCTGAATAAACCAAATATGCAAAATTAATTTCCTTATCTGGATGCAATTCAGGGGACAGGATTGATTTAACTCTTCAGATTATTGACCTGTGAGCTAATTTTGCCTTTTGTTAATGAAATAATAGAGCACAGCTCTGGCTGGTAAACCTGACTGTGTCAGCCCTCTCAGCCAGCAAGGGAGTAAAAACTTTCCTGGTGAGTTTTGAGTTCTGTGAATGATGGGTGGGAACCACTTCAGTGGGTGAGAAACGTTTCCTACTCTAAGCACTACATAGGTAAGTAAAGAATACTTTCTTTGCACTAGGTGGAGGGGAAGGCTTAATTACTTTAGAACAGAGACTGCCAGGTATTTCAGAGATGTTTTGTAAAAAATACTTGCAAAAGCTGTCCAAAGGAGATTGACAGCAGAGAGTACAGGTAGATTTTTATGAAGACAAGGTTTTACACTGTTTTCCTGCATGGATTTTACTTATTTACAGAGGAATTACACCATGATATGCTTAGATATACACAGAAGAAGACAAAAAAGGCAGTTTGGCCCAGTGAGGTGTGCAGAGTACAGTGTGGTCCCCTCCTAACTCACCACTGATGGGTAAAGCTCTGCACTATCCCATGTAATGGCCATAGAAACAGTACCTCCATAATCATAACAAATGATGAGAAATTTAAAAAATGGTGGAACAAGAAACTAACAAAAACCTGCCTTCATAGGAAAATGTGCTTTCACTTGTAATATTTTTTTTAAAAAAATTATATCTTCCCCTATGTGACATGGAAGAAGTGTTTTTTAGAAGTATTTGAAGACAAAGATCTCTTTATCTACAACCAAAATGCCTTCCTCTCTGAAGTACAGTGTAGTAAGTGATTAACCAGCACTACAACACAACACAGCTCTTAACGGTGGGAATTGGAGAACATAATCAGCAAATAATGCAAATTACTGCGAATCAAATAAATGAATTCATTGCTTATGATTAGTAAAGAATTCAATTCCATCTGCAAAGTGCTGTCAGTAGGAAATTCAGCCCAAGAATATGCAGCTTGATCAGTAAAGTTTGTAAATAACTTTGCAGCTGAAGTGTGTTGTTCAACTAGTGAAGTTGTAGCTCAGTTGCCAAAGTACTTCAAAATATTCACAGCTGAGATGTGGAGGAGCTCAGCTAGAGAGACAGGTGCCCGGATCTGGGACAAATTCAACTAAATTAGGAGTGTATTCATCTTCACTAACAGTACATACAGAGAAGAGTACAAATAATATCTCAGTCATTACACTGCTCAGCTCAGCAAAATGTACAACTCCATGACCTGCAAAGTATAATGTTAAATTAATGAACGCATCTCAGCCAAGACAGAGAGTCTGGTCATTAACTTATCAGCCTTGTGGCCACGGTATTTGGGAAGTTAGGAGAGTGGGCTGTGCCTAAAGGACAACACCCTTGCCAGGGAACAGTACTGAACTAGGAAAACATACTACTGCAATGTATTTTCCCTTCCATAGTTTCCTGCATTACTAACAGAATAGAAAGTCCTCTGCAGGATTGAAATAATATTCTCCAGGGATGCATCATGAGGCTGTGGCTTATGATCATTTAGGGTAGCTTTTTTCTGTTTGGGATAAGACCTGGAGTTGAAGTATCCTTTGTTGAGGTACCTTCTAACTGCATTGACTTGTGATGTGGTATTTTATGTTTGGGTTTGAGCTGCAATACCAGCAGTTATGGCAGGGATAATTTCAGTTATTTTCCTGTCCTGAGCTGGAAGTTACTCTACAGGGGTGGGTTGTGCTTTCATATTCAGTCCTAGTGCTGCTAGATAGTTAAGCTATTGGTAGATAGGCCTGCTAGTGTGGCCTAGACAGCTAACCCCTGCATTTACCAGCAAAGCAATGAGTTAAACTGGAAATTAATGTGGCTGAAGAATAAGGCCTTTCCCCTTCTGATCTTCCTTCAACCAGACAGGAGTCCTGCTCTTGTTTGCTGCTCAGTGACATGAACATCTTTGGGAAGAGGCACTAGGAAGACAGGCGTGTGGAACAGGGTTTTCTGATGCTTCTTCTGCAAGAGATGCATGAGGCACTATGGCCTCACCAAATTTTGAGTCTCAAGAAATCAAAGATCACAGTCTGGGCTTGGTATAGACCTGGCCACAACTGCTACAGTCTCAGCGGTGGCCAAAGTCAACCAAGAACTTGGAACTATTACTATGCCTGCAGATTCACCAACCCCAAGCACATCCTTAGTAACATTTATTTGTAAGAAGACACTTGTAAGGACAAAGCCTGTATTAACGTCTAGCAAAATTTGGAGAGTTGAGAACACAAGAGTTAATGTTGCACTTTCAACACACTTTCAACACACTTTCCGTGACCCATACGTATAGATGCCTAACACCTGAAAATATAGAAGATAAATAAAAGTTGTAATATATATGCACTTTACATCATGTGCAAATAATGCTAGCTCTGATATAAGTAACACCCAGCTGCCTGCAACCTGAACAAACAGTGACACTAGATCTGAGTTAAAATTATTTTTCTGCTGGTTTCCTCATACAATCCACTTATAGCCTGGAATTAAAGTGACATTTTGCTCTCTAAGGTGCTCTAATTAAAAGTTCCATTCGTATTTTGTTTCTTATTTTCATACCAAATTGACTTTTTAGAAGAGATTAGCATGGTAAATATATCCTGAAGAAGAGAAAGCAAGTGCTTCTTGTATAAACTCTAGGAATAAACATTTTAATAAGTCAATTGGTGATTGAAAATGCTTCCTTTGTTGACTCTAATTTACTAGGAGCACAAAGAACAGTAACGGGAAAACCTTCCTACTTCACAGAAGGAAAAGAATTCCTGAAGATTAAGATGGTTACATACATTCATCCATCACCATACTATAAAACTTCAATGAGCCAAGGCACAGATGGTCAGAAGAGTGCTTCCAAATTCCTAATTTTACAGAAGGAATGGGTTTTTAAGCAAAATGAAATCTTCTCTATTTTATAGGGAAGTACAGTCCACATCAGAAAATCCTATGCATCTTCTCTCTAGTTTTCAATTTCTTGGCTTTAGCAATTACTAGGGTCGAACAACATGGTATATCACAAATATAGAGTCAAAGTACATACTTTATGAAGTTTTAACTTGCTTCAAGCGAAATTTATTAATTTCATGATTTTGCAGGGAAACACATAGTTCATCCTTGACCAAATGCATGTATTTCATAGCCCATTGGAGAGTGATGGTTATCAGCAATTTAATATTTAGTTATCCCCCTTAATTCTGCACTGAGTAACAAAATGACCACCGCCTTCACTGGGACACAGAACAAGGCAGGGAAGAACAGTGCACACAGCTGCTTCTACAAAGCTGGGGTAAACCACCATGGAATTGAACATCCAGTATTACTTGACGAAGAAGTAGCCTTAAAACTTAGTGTCCACTAACTTGAAAACCAATCAATCTCTTCAGTCTTCCCTGAGTGCACTCAGTCTGAATCTCTATGTAAATTCTTTGTGCATAACTTAATTTTTTATTCAATTCTTTTGCGAAGCATGGAAATCCACCCAATAAAGCAGAATAATCCCAAATAAATCTCCATTTTCATCATGAATGCAAATCAAATAAATTTTAGTGCTTGAAAAGTCTGCTTGGTGAAAATTGTGACATTATCATTAATCATGTTTATTTCACAAGCTTGCTGGAGTGAGACCTCTAGTACTCAAATAGTTATAGAGGAGTGACAACAGAGATCTGTACATAAAGATATTAGTTTTGCCCAGAAAACATGCTAAAAACAGCTGGAGATTGATGAAAAAGGTGTTTTATAGCCCAGACCCTGCAGTGAACTACAAGTTCAAAATATTCTGTTACCCAAACTATGGCATTTTCTGCTACTAATGGTGCAATCAGAAATTCAGTCTAATGAACTATTTGAAGAAGCTTTGACAGCAGATGTAATACTGCAAAAGCTTTATATCAGCTTATAGGACAATATTTTATAGGACAACCATTCATCTACTAAGCAAATGTATTGAGCTGTTCATACAGTATTTGTTATGTGATACAGAGCCTGCAAAAACAAAACACAAGAGATGTGGGCATGGAAGGGAATCCATGTCATCCTTTCTATTTACAACTGTGGGGAGCAATTTGACAGGGAACAGCTGGGATTTTCTGTCTAATTGATTTGAATGTGCATTCAACTTGTTGTTTAGATCATTGTGTTGGTTATGTAAATGAGCTCTCTATGGAAGATAATGAATACAGGGGTTTTTTTATTTCCCTTGGGTTCTCATATGGTGTAATGATGATAAAAAATTTTCACCAGAAAAATAGCAGTAGTTTTTAAGACGACCCCTCTCCTCTAATGGGGGACAGCTCTATTACACAGTTTGATTTACACAGAGCAGGAGGAATTGGGAAAGATTTTTCTGTTTTGTAAAATGCAGAGGAAAAAAGGAAATATTTTTGATACAGATAAAAGTTTCTAGATCCTCAAGTAGGAATTAATTATTCATTACACAGATTTCTGCACCACTGAACAGTACAGGAATCTACCATGATTTTGGATCAAGGTGCATCATGGGATCCTGGAGGGGTAGTACCAGGTTTGCATCTTCACTGAGTGCAAGAGCAATTTAGGGCCACGAATTTGCTTTAAAAATTCAAGAAACTGTAACTTAGTAACCTTTCAAGTGCCACAAAGAAGCCTTAGAAGCATTTCAGACATCACTCAAAGATGTCAGCTTTCCTAAAAAAAAAGTTTTCCAATTAATTTACTGATCTTATAGAACTGAATCTCCTAAATTGGATATTACCAAGGGAAAATAAAGATTCATTTGGAAATGAATACAGTAAGAATTCTTGACAAAGTCTTCTACAGATATTACACCCTTAAGCATGTTTGGCGCCATTAGCCTTTGGAACGTTAACTTTTGGGTTTACAATTGTGTTAGACTAATAAATAGATTCTAATAGACTAGCATGTGAAATTGGGAATGTTCATTTGAAGATTAAAAGCAGGGAGAAAAGCCAATATTGA